>RHLP01000523.1:0-13971 GCA_003719405.1 Aspergillus incahuasiensis
TGACAGTGGAAGGGCAGGAAAGTGGCTGAGGGAGGTCTTGGGGGTGCTGAAGCCATATGTAAGGATCTGGGAGGGGGTATGGCCTGCTACAGAGGTGGAGAGCAGGGAGGTGCTACGGCGGATTTTGGTGGAGAAGGGGCAGCTCTTTGAAAAGTGCAAGCTTGCGCTAAACCTATAGGAAAGTGGGTAGAACACTCGGGCTTTCTTTCCAAGTTTCCGGCGGGCTATATCTTTGGACATAGTAAGATTTTTAATACACACAGGGCCCTTCCGAGCCTTAACTCTATCTGAGAGAAGGGACTGTCGTCTCCGGTGTTGAGTCATACAAGGGCCTTCCAGCCTTTAGGCTTTTGCGCCTGATGTAGGTAGCCTGATGTAAAATAGAGAGCATTTGACTGTACTGATATCGCAAACGAACATTATACCAGAGAGGGGTACTCGCAGGAAACGACAGTCTTGATCAGGATCCTACCTTTTCTGAGCTCTAGAAAAGACAGTCCGTTACAGGCCCCGGACTCTCAACTCTGGCTTCTTCATTCTTGTCCTGATTGTAGTTGTATAGTATAGAAAGTTCAAGCCGAATTGACGAGTCTTGTATGTGCCAAGTCCAAGTCCAGATTCGAGTGACGTAGAACTAAGAATACATGGGGAATGGATTGCCTTTTCAAGGGTCTTATAGAGCCAAGCTTGCGCATCTTTAAGCTTGACACATATCCCCCTTTTCCCAAGGTCCAAGCCCTAATTTAATATTCCCGGCTCTTCAAGGATACCTTGCAATCAACCTTTTTACTACTAACCCACAAGCCGGGGCTGATCTGGAGCCCTGACAACATTCCTAATCTTATCGGCATATAAGGTTAAGTAGAGCTCCATCTTTGTCGGACAACCCTATCACAGTATGTATATGGTCATTGCCTTTTGACGTGGGCTGCCAAGAAGAACCCCTGCATAGTGCCAACAGCAATGCCCTCACACACCAATCAACTAAACACCCTAAGCGCCGTCCTTAATATAGCCCGGCGTGCACCACCACTAAAACGCTGCCAATGCAGGGGACATGTCTTTCTGAAACCGTTCGTCCCTGTGCGCAGCTACGAGTCGGGAACTAGCAGGTTAAGAAAAAGTCAAGCCTCCCTGCGTTCCTGGAATCTCCTGATCGCCCCCTTTTGCACTTCTTGCCAGGCATCTCTAGTATACACCCACAAATAAGGGCTTATAATGATCAAATTGCGACTCGCATAATTTTTCGAGATGATTAGCCCGACCTCCTTTCTCCCTCTTCTCCTCGCCCTCTCCTCCCTGCTCATCCAAGCCCACGCAGAAACAACCTGCACCTGGCCGGACGGCAGCACCGCAGAAGGCTACGAGCCCTGTAACCCGTCCGCCTCGAAGTCCGCCTGCTGCCTCGCCGGCGAGATCTGCATGACCAGCGGCCTCTGCTACGGCAAAGTCGGGCTCAACTACCGCGGCGCCTGCACGGGGAGCTGGGACGATGTGAACATCTGCCCGGATGCGTGTAATGCCTTGAATGGTGCGCTGCCACCCCAACCACCCTCCACCTACAGCAAACGAGTCCTCTGCATACTGATAAGTATATGTTTTGATTTGTGTGTAGGATCCAGCTCGTCGTTCGTCAACATCTGGCCCTGCGACGGGCAGGGGAACACGGCGCCCATGAAATACTGGTGCGGGAATGGCGAGTCGACGCCGTGCGAGACGACGACCACCAAGGGGGTTGATAATGGCATGTTCCTTGAAATTGGCGGGAAGGGGACGCGCGATAGCTTTAATGCGCTGAGGATTCTGTCGGAGAGTGAGAGTGAGAGTGATAGTGCGAATGCGACGAGTACGAGTACGAGCGCCACTGCAAGCGAACCGACCTCCTCCTCAAACATCACCAATACAACGATGGATACCAATGCCGATCCCAATCCCAAATCAGATCCTGGGGCAGGGTCAAACAGCACAGCAGACACAGGGAAAATGGCAGTCGTGGGCGCAGGCGTCGGGGTTCCGCTATTGGTAACCTCCTTGGCGCTGGGGGGCTGGGCGGTTTGGGAGCGCAGGCAGCGGAAAAAACTGCTCGAGCAGATTAGCATGGGCACTACTGGTAATATGGCGTTTCAGGGCCAAGCGCATGTTTCGATCAAGCAGTTCCCTGACAACGAGGTCTTTGAAATTGGTGACGGGCGCTGGCGGCCGCCTGTGGCGGAGATGCAGGGGAGTGGGCCTGGGTCTGTACATGTTGGTAGAAGGTCGGATGAACCGAACTTGATTTAACTACCAATGCCGTAATAACCTTAAGAGTTAGTATATAATCAAGGTTCGTCTAGAAGTCTCATGGCAATATACCAACTGTGAATCTCAAGGATCTCTACCTAGGTAGGTATCTACATACGCTTGAGGTCGGTTCCTGGTGCTACCTCCCTACTTAGATGCTGTCCCAGTGTATAGTTACCCAGGGTCTTTCCTGGCATGTCTTCTCTATGGGATAATACAGTTCAAACGTACCGAGGACAGAATTGAGTGATATGATCTGCGTTGTCCAGGTCATCATTCTGTCATTCGAAAGGTTATCCGGCAAATTTTCAGATATTGGCGGGGCAGACGGGGGAGCGCGGGGTGCACAAGGAGACACTATAGGTAGCAAGGCTTGTTCCATTGGCCCTTGCTGTTGCCTTAATCAATTCATACCACTATATATATAAGTGGTGGTCAAGTCTGCCCGGGTATCACACTATGGTGGGTACCTATGATAGCTATATGTACATAAACCTGGCTTCTTTCTTGACCTAAAGCTCCTCTATCGGTGCTTTGAGCAGTGCAGCTGGCAGCCGGGGTTGAGGCTGGCATGATACTAACTGTTTAGAGTGTGTCTTAGGCTTTTTTGTCTGCTGAAAAGGTCAATTGGTAAGAGCAATTGAATGGATGGGAAATATGTCTAGTCAGTAAGCTACTTAGGGCTATCCCATGCGAGGAGACCCTAAGTCCCCGGTACAACCCGGATTCTCCGTGCCTGGCTTCCTAGACGGAAGAACTAGGGACGGGGAGTCTCTGATTTCAAGATTAAAACTTCTAATTACAAAACTAACAGTCTGGAAATAAGACCAACGCTACAGAAGAAAGGGTCATAAACAGATATGTGTAAGATAACAATATTTCATGATATTTAGTGAGCAGAGTTGTGAATGCCAAGAGTAAGATTTATGCTAAGACTGGGTTGTATTGGGTTTTTGGGTTGGGTCGAGGCATGTTGGAAAAGCCCAATAACTAAGGTTACCCATGTGGGTTGGGTTTTGGGTTGAAGGCCCCGACCTAAAACCCATTTTGCCGAAGCCTACATATACCCACAATATCCTGCATCCATATCCCATGTTTACCTTAGTCGTGGCAACATCCCTAACTAAGCTCAACCAATACTTCAAGAGACTGGTGCCGAGGCGGTGCCAGGGTCCCAAAGCTTCTTAAGGGACGCGTTGAGGTCTCTCGCTTGATGAGGGCGAGGCTGAGATATCAATACAAACGTGGCGCTTACAGCATCTAGTGGAAATATACACAAATGCGATCCGGAGAGGGGTTTGATAACGGGGGCCGCATGCTACAGCACAACGAGATAAGATGCACCTACAGGGCTTAGTGAGGATTCCGTAAAACAGGAAGTCTTTAAAGGCTACTGTCGGCCAAGGGTAGCTGTTGCTCCAGACTGCTCAAGGGTGAGATACATATACTCACGTCACCTCTACGAGCAAGGTGTGTGGAATGAACGGAGCGAGAGTCACATTTCACTTTCATCACACTAAGTTACAGTTAACATAGGAGTAACAGTCCAAGTATCCGCCGTAAACCTCAGCTCCCCTGTCCCCTCCATAACATAAGGATCCATGAAGATTTTCATGCCCATGGCCTCAAGACCCAGATTGTAGACTCTGCAAATCATGTACACCTTCGTCGGACAGACAGAATCAGCATTCAGGCGTGACATGTATTTCATCTAGAAAACAAGAAATTTAGTTACACCGGTCAAAAAACTCGAAGGGCCCAGGGTATAGGGGAAGAACATACTCGCTCATACTGTGCGTTACTCATGTAGAATGGCGTAAGCCAAGAAGATGTAGTCGACTTCACTTCAATATAATATCGCGGTCTCCCACCCGCGTATCTGTTATCAAGATAACCCTTCTGCATAAGGAGACTGGTGAGAACACCTTCGTTGTCAGAGTAAGTAATATCGGCTGTCTCGCGACCATCCCATGGTTCCAGATCTCGGTAGTCCGGATGCACATTAACGAGTCTTCGGATTGTACTTTGCCAATTCATTCGACTAAATCCGGGCAGGGCTGGGTTGAGCTGTGATAATAGTTCAAAGACCTGGGTGTTTGCTTGTTAGGTACATGATGGCCGAGAGTTTGTGAGAGCATAGCTTACGAATAGTTCCCCAGCTGCGCCGATAAGCTTATCCCGCGTCAACTTGTCGACCCCGCGCAGCTGGAACGGCTCACCTACAGTGTGCAGAGCGGCGTTTGCGGCTGCCATGGAGAACATCACCGGGTCCGGAAGGGGTGATATTCTAGCAATAGCGACAACTTTCCCAAGAAGCGCGAGGTAGGATGGGCCAACAGCAATGGGAAGTGCACGGTTCAAATCTGTGAACCCTTCAAGCTCCGGTGTTACGATCGGGTTTGATTGTGGATGGCTCGACAGCCGTGGACCAATTGATGACCTTCCGTACGAGACCGAAATGGAATCATCACCGGCTAATGTCACAGATGACTCGCTGCGAGGAGATGAATGCCGTCGCTCAGCAACTTCGGATTCTCTAGCTTGGTGTTGGGTTCCTTCTCGGGCTTCGAGAGCCTCAATTGGAGCACTAGAAGCACTATCGATGTCATCAACGGCCGTATCATCTGGTGTCTCAACAGACATGATGCCAAGTCGGTCTAGCGCGAGAGCGATGTACTTCGGTTCAGCCTGCATGACCATTGATATAGCAGTTAAAGCCTTCTCATTGTATGGCTCACAGATCCCCGTTGAAGGTTCGGTCATAATCCATTGCAAGAGGTCTCGGGGTATTCGGTCGAGAAAACAGAGATATTGAGCTTGCTGATCACGAGGCACGTAGATAGTCAGACCTGACTCGGAGTCCTGGAGATGAAGCTCGCTATGGCTGAGTTCGACCACGATATCTTTTCCATCCTGGTTGAGATGCAATTCCGAGCTAATTCCGTCAGTTTCGCAGACATTGATTTTCTTCAGGATTTCGAAGAAGTGTTGTTCCCCGTTTGCGAGTCTAGGGCTTCTGAAATGCACGCCAATCCTAGCGGAGTACCACGTTAGCTGTGTTCAACAACCGTATCTTTCCTGGCCGAGCAAGGCATACCTGAGCAGCCCATGCGCTTTCCGGGCAATGTTAAGACCAGGTGAGTTCAAGGACCGGTGCGATTCGCCACGGACGGTCGATATTTCCTTGACAACATTCGACAGATACCGCTTTTCCTGCCCAGCCCACGTAAGAAATGGTTCTAGGCGTGCTATCTCGTTCGTGCTAAAGTCGAGAAACTTGGCTTTCCCACTGAACAGATCCGAAAGGTGTTTGCGGTCTGGTATAGCAAAATTCGCAGCGTCACTGCACAGTTGAGTACCACCAGTGGGGTATTTGACTGGGAAAACCTTGGCCTCCAGTACTTGCTGTGGAGACGGGAGGTCGGTCTCGTGTTGGAAATACGAGTTGAGAAGCCATACTGTTTCCTTGACTTCCTCGATGGAGGCTTGCCCTTTACCCTGTTCGACTAGTTTATCGTGAACCATCTGAAGGCTCAAGGTCCTCACACCGAGCAGCTCAATGAAGAACTCAGGGAGCTCTTCGTATTTGTCGTCTAACGTAAGCATTCCTTTGATTTCAGTGGGGCTTGACCAGAGGCATTCGGAGGATTTATACCAACGCGGCTTGTCACCGGCTGGCTCGCCATAAATAAGTGCCTCGGTTTTGAACTTCTCTCTAGACGTCATGTGTCAGTCGTAATTGATTATGCATTGTACCTAGGTAGGGGAGAGCCAAACATACCTAATTTTATTGGCCGTCTCATGATTCAGCCTTGGTCGTTTCTTATCAATCTCCTTGTATAAGTCATATATCATGCCCCAATCACGACAATCCTCGTCTGTGAGGGCAGTTAGTTCGTTCATCAGGTCGTCGACATTAGCGTTTCTTATCGATAGGGTATCATGGAACAGTTCGCGAAGATGTTTCTTCTTCCCCACGGCATCATAACGAGCTTTTAAGGGGTAGAAACAGCCCAAGTGATCAGGCGCCTCCCACAAACAACAGTCAATCGAAGCCCAACTATGCTGTTTAGAAGTTCCATGTCCTGGAACGTAAATCATGGGGTATGACTGGAAGGCGGATCTGTGGCTAGGGTCAGGATCTCAACGATGGTCAATGGCAGGCGAACATACACGATCATATCTCGAGATATTTTTGGAGTGACGGATTCCTGATACCTGGTCTCAATCCGGGCATAAAGCTTGAAAATTCTATCAGCATCTTCGAGTTTGTCAGTCCACCTGTTTGCACGCGCAATGTATTGCAAAAGAGTAAGATAGCAGTGAAGCTCGGATTGTGGATAGCCAAATCCTAGCGCCTTCATTACGACGGCGATGTCGGAAATTCCCGCCCGTTGGCTCAAAGAATCATCAGTCTTAAGCCATGGGAAGAATTCGTTTTCGCGTAGAAACTCGTTGACGTATTGAACTTCGTCTGTCCGTAGATATGTTTGAGCAAGCGGATACAGGCTGCCATCTTCGCAAAGGACATCCAGATCGCCCAGTTTCTTTTTAAGCTCTGGACTTGACGCGATGTAATTCCCATTCCTTGACCAATATACTTGAACGAATGAGATGAATCTTTCTGGTAATGACTTTGCGATATACAGGAGTTCCTCGCTAAGATATTCCCCTCGAATGAGAGGCAGTGTCTCGCAAATTAGCAGTTTCGTCCTGAGCCATTCTTTCCACGTTTGCCATTCGTTGTCGGGCGTCTCCGGACAATTCAGTAGGTAGCTTTGATGGAGAATCCATGGTTTCAGCCTGGTATTCACTCCAGAATCGAAATTGGCTAGCAGCTGATGTGGACTATAGGCGTCCTCGCTAGCAAAATACCAAACGCCATCCGCACTCGATTTCTTCTCCGAAACAATGTTGTAAAGCTTAACCCAGGAGTAGTCTGCCGATTTATTGCTCACGCCATCGAGATGAGCGGTAAGATAAAGAAATTGCAGATGCAATACGGACGCTTCGAGAGTGTGGGCAGGGTTTTCTCTAAGATAACGACGGATGACGATCGCTGAAGGTTCCTTAACTCCGAGAAGAGCGAAAAATTTTCTTCGAGCTATGTTGCGCTCCGCGCTAGGCTCAATCACCCAATATGCCTGTACCATTGGGATAGAGTACCCGCATACCTGCGAAAAGTACATGGGTTGAGGCCTGTTTGAATAGGGACATAGCCAGCCCGGATTTCCTCTTACTTTGATCAACGGAAGGTTTTGTAGAGCCTTCAAATTCTGTACGGAACTTGATCCTATCTTAAATAGCACATTTGCAGTTTGCGAGTGCCAGTCGGCTTCGGTCTTTGGGTTTTGCATGACTCCGGACATGCCACGGTCGAGATCACGCTGAAGTCGGTCTATAAATCCCCTGTCATCCAGCCAACGAAGGCCATAAGCCTGTAATGATTGAAGGTCCTTTTTGGTGTAGCGGGGACATGGATATTGTTCGGGGCTCAGGTCGGGCAACAATGGCTCACCAGAAGAGTCAGTCATGGTAGTTGGAATCAACCTCATGTCGCCTATGAGGCGCAACGTCTGATGATCCTTGGTCCACATCGTAGGTTTGATTTGAAGCAGGCGTCGTATTTCGGAGGGTAGTACTTTCCAGAGACTGTCCTGAGAGCTCCATTGGATATCAGGAAGATATCTCATCCATTGGTAAGACAGGGTAGGGTGTGAGGAAAGCCGTCTCGCGGTTTTGACAAATGCTACCGCCACTGCCCGGATGAGCTTTGCATTCCGGGCGGATGACCTGACAATGTCTTGTCTGCTTGCATCTGTCACAAAATCGGCCTGAACCAAGAACTGGCATGCAATTAGTGCTGTGCTAACGCTATCTGGCAGATCACTTACTGGTAAACCCATGTTCCGGATCGGGAGAAAGGCAAAGACATCCTGTGATTTGATAATCGGCATTGACTCTTGGGTGAGAGGAAATGCCAGGATAATGGTCGGCCGTGCGAATGCTTGCGTGGTAACCTCGGCTTCCGTGTACTCTCGGTTCTCACTTCTGGGTATGCCAGAAGCAACGTACCTTGTCATGTGAAAATACCGCGTGCTATCTTCTGTTGTGCTGCCATCCGAGAAATTGTGATGCAATGCAACCTTTCCTGATCCTTGGTTCTGAATCGAGAAGGTTGAGTGTGAGGACACGTTGTTCGTATCGTCATATATTTTCACCTCGATTCTTCGGATATTCTTCATGAATAACAGAAATGTGGGACTCAACTCCTGGAATTGCTGTAGGACCATTTCCCGCTGTCTGACCAGGGCCTCATCCAATCCCGTCTCGTGAAGAAACAAAGTGATACGCGTAAGCGGCGTAGGCAAAACCTCATCACAGTCTTCCCAAATTGGGGAAATCATACCCATTCCAGATTCTCCTTTTCTGTGGCGGAACGAGAATGAAAAATCTCTTGATTGAATGTGGACCTTCCAGGCTACCATGAACACGGATTTAAACCCGATCCCTTTCTCACCTATATACCCCTGAGCGCCCGTCTTGGAACTCTTCCCAACATTGCAAATCGCCACCAAGTTCTCCTGCGTGAACCCATCCTCATTGCACTCAACCACTATCCGCCGGTCATAGACATGAAACGAGACAAAGGGATCGGTGGACGTTAAATTTGCGAAGCTGAATGAATTGTCATCGGCGTTTTGCAGAAGCTCGAAGACAAAGCGTGCGGTGCTGTTATACAGGTTTTTTGCGAGACTATAATTGTCGTCAGTGCTACCTAATCTAATGAACATCGCGAGGATTGAGGCGCGTTGAGCGTACGTGATTACCGAGGACCCTATCATCGCATCTTTTTTCAGCATCGCTTCTTCCACCTCTCGCCGAACATCCGGGTCCATCCGACTGAGAACATCCTCTCCGAGGTGGCCATGCTGCTTGGCGATATGCCGGACCAGGGCGCGGGCAGGAATATTATCCATGAAGTTTTCAGCCCCGATATCAGTACCCAGTCTGGAATGGGGGAGATCGAAAGAGGGAAAACCAACGAGCGAAATCAGCGAGCAAGAAGTGCGCACTTTAACCCACTCCACCTGACCTGGAAGTTCCGAGCTTCCCCTGGGAATGTGGGCATTGCAGGGATTAGATGGACCACCATGGCCAATGGTTTCTGTACCCCGCCACTGCGACTGCGAGCTCATGACACTAGCAGTCTATTAATAGGTAATTCCTCCAGGATTAGCGAGGTGGGATCCATTCTGAGATGAACCGGCTCGGCCCCTTCCGACAAACTCATTCCATTCGTTAAAGGAATGTTGATGTTTTTATCAGGCCAAGATGATGCTGACATGGCTCAAAAATATGAAAAGAGTCGGCTACCTGCCCTGGTTTCGTTGATACTACGTGGTCGCTTGTCATCAGCCTCAAGGCTGTGGTCTTTCCCAGTCGATGCATCATCCCCCTAGTCAACATCGACGTTGGCTGAGCGGGTGATCTCGATGATCAGAGGGCGGGAACCTCTCCACGGGATCCCCCCAGAGCGAAGCCCAGGGACTTCATTCCGAACAGACTTGCATAGGTATGCGATGGGTCTGTTTAGCTTGAACCAGTCCACACAAGATCCCCATCACGAGTCCAGCGACGAGCTTCGGATCTGTATCCGCAACGACTTTTGGGGCGGCAAACCTACTCCAAGGCTTAGTTAAAGGACTTGCATCCAGTGTCACAAAACTCTGAACCAGAGTTTGCCGGAACTCCTGTTCCGCGAGACGCTCCTCCTCTATGAAGACACAAGGCCCCGGGAAATAACGCCGTGAACGACCAATCATCCTGACAACAGATTCGCGACTTGCAGACACTTCAAAAGATTCAACAATACCCCCTCGCTTTGTGTACGGATAAACAGCGCTGCACTCTGATTCTGGATGTGTAGAACGATGATCTCTACGTGATTTGGTTGTTAGTATATCCGCCGACTAGGTATCGCTGGGCCTGCAGACAAGCTTCGTACCCTGGTAATGCATATTTTCGAGCATCGCGTCCAGTTTAACCACCATTAAACCACCGTCATTGTCTCTCATGCCCAAAATTCGCTGAATCGAGTCACTACATTGCTTAAGATGATTGCGCGCAGCCTCGTCGTATTCAGATAAGGCTCGGAGGGCGTCACGCACCCTGGCAGCCAAGGCTGGTTCCAGCCGCAAACTCCCGTCGAGCACTGTGGATAGTACGGGCGGCATGAATATATGATGGAACAAGTAATGTACCTCATCATCCATTGCCCGTGCGGATGGTATGTGGGCCCATTGGGAGTAAACGTCCATGCCGTCGAGCCCTCTTCTGGTTCAGCCTGACAACGCTTCTTGCGGAATTAGACAAAAAAATAATAAAGCTTTCCTGCGGAAGAGGAAGAAGGGACGGGATCTAATGCAACTGATGGGGCGACGTCTCTCTCGCCCAAAACCAGGCAGGAGTGGTACCGAAATGTCAGCCTTTCGTGCGACTGACGTGGCATCTGCCTGGATTAACAAACATGCAGCGTCATTCGTCCTGCCCCGCGGTGCGAGATTTATATGCGTCCCGTAGTCACGCCCATGCCTCCTGTGTATAATCCAGATGCTACGAGATCAGACCGACCCCGAACGTCTGAGCTATACATGATCAAGCCGCTGATTACTTGGCCTGCCAAAATATAGAAAGCCGGCTGCGGCGTTATGAATACTGGAAAAGCGCCCGACTTTAGGAGGCACAAACCAGATGTTCTTGGGGTTGACTCGGAGGATGACAGTAGTGGCTCAAGTACGGCTGAGCGAACGGGAAGCCCTGTTCTCCACACCCTGTGGTCGTATGTGATAGGTATGATAACACAAAAACTTATATAAATATTACTTGAAGGTTGTTATGTTGTTTCTGTTAATAGTGGTGGAAGGGTTATTCGGTCGGTTCCTTTTTCAGGGGGGTTTAGGATCCGGTGTAGAAGGAGGGTATCCAGGACGTATGTTGATGGCAATCCACTTTGAACTCAAGATGTCCAGGCTTTGGTTGCAGGCTAAACTAAGCGTTGCGGCGCTCTCGTCGACTGCAATGTAGGGCACCGTCGCCCTGAAGAATAGACCACTGTAGAAATGATGGACATGGCTGGAAGCCTGAGCTATAAACCCAAGGCCAGCCCCAGCCCGCGCTTGCTTATCCCGACATCCATTGCGGTGTCCTGTGTTTGACCGACTAGGGTTTACGCATAGCGCGGTGAGAAGGAATGCAAAGAGATGTGCTATGTGTAAAGCTAAGAGTAGAGCAGGAAGTAGTTGGTCCTATAGACTATCCTATCGGCTGCATCCCTTCCTATCAACCATGGCTAGGAGTCTTTTTCAAGAGATTACGCTAGTCAGTACCATATCTCTTACCTAGGCATATCAGGTAGTGACTCCTAGAGCCCTAAATCTCACAGTGCCCGTAGTACTTCCAGTTGGTACTTAAACTTACCTACCCTAAACCCACAGGTGTGTGGCTTCAGCATGGCCAGAAGTCAGGTGGGCATCACCCCACCTGCAACAGTGGAGAATCACATTGTGGCGGGCCCGATCCGACGCTGGTCCATACAGCTCTTTGGAAGGTGGAATCTTGCCCCGGGTCTGAAGGAGTTCAGCTTTGCACTGGGTCCGAGGGGGAAGCCTGGTCCATGAAACCAGGCATACTATCCTACTACCGGTGGGTACGATAAAATTTTAATCTTTAATAGATTTTTTGGATGTGTGCGTATCGGTGGTAGTGTAGGAAGAACATGGAGTGGGCGCAGAGGGTTTCCATGACGCCGATGAAGAGGTAGCTCTGCGCGTAGACCTTGAGGGTGATCAGATGGGTTATAACTGTCAGGTGAGATTGATCATTCTCAAGCTGTGGACATCGATATACGTACACTCCCACGGAATCTTTAATATAATCTTGAGATACCCAGCTATCCTCGCACCCCTAACCTGGTTAGTCTTACCTACCTAGGTCCACTATGTTCAAGGCTAATTCTTCGGTGCCGGCGTCCGTATTTACCGCTGCATAACGGTGAGGTGCGAGCGACGAGCCGCGTATTCGATGGGTCTGTGTATGGCATGGTTCCAGTTCTCATCTGGTCAGCGAGTCCATGCAAGAGGCCCAGCATAACGAGCTCGAGAGCTTGGCCCAGCCAAGGCAGGGTCCTAATACGAGGCACCAATTGTGTCAAGGGTGGCGTAGTGGACGCTTTGTCTCGTGCAGGTGGTGAGCACCATCCGGGACAACAGGTGGTCCACTGTCAATAATCCAAGCAGGATGCTTCCATGGAACCGCCTGCAGCAAGATAGCTTTTGACTTGCAGAAAGAAGCTTGAGCATGGCCGACGGAGCAGTTTTACTCCGTACTCCCTGCAGCGAGCTGGAATAAACGGCGGGCGGTGGTCACCCCCTTTGGGGGATCTGCCCAGGCCTTTGCCCTACTTTGTGCACAAAGGGCCGCAGGCAACTTGCATTAGCGCGGTCCTTTTTTAATCGCTGGCTGCAATCACAGTCCAGAGAGCAGCAAAGTTGGGAGCCCCATTCATCCTGATTTTACTCCATAAATAGGACGGGCTGTCACGGACAACTACTATTATGCACTGATTGATTTCCGCCCCTATTCAAGGTCACCTGGGGCATTTTCACGATACATACTGGTATGTACCCTGCCAAGTCCGCTTCATCAGAATGAGACAAAGGCCATATCCTGGGCAGCAGGCTGCATCCGTGCAGTCCCAACTGCGCATCAGTCTATAGTGCTCAATGGTCTCACATTGCACCGTCACAGCTAAATATACAAGCCTACCCCATGAACCGCCCTACCTATTGAGACGGGAATGTTGAATCTCACTCCAGCTAGAGGTGCCAGATGCAGGTGAGTTGAGACAGCCAAGGGTACCCTAGGTAGATGTCAGTCCCAGTCTGCCGGGACACTCGCACGCTCAAAGTCTTCTTTGTGTCGCCGTCATCTCTGATTCAAGATTGTTATTTTCCCTTACCCTTTCTGTTGACCCTCTCTGTCCATCCTCCTACGAACGCCCGATAGCCATGCTATATCTGCTGATCCTCACTGCAATCCTTACCCTCGCCACAGGATCAACAGATGACCCCAACCGCTTCACGAATCCGTCCGGTGTGTTAGGCATCAACCCCGTGTGGCAGCTAGGAGACACCCAGGTCATTGCCTGGGAGACGACCCTCGATACATTCAACATCTCCATCTGGCAGCAGAGCCTCGTCCCCGGCCAGGAGAGCGCCGCAAGCCAGGGAAATATATATTATACGGACCTAGCCGCTCCCCTCGTCCTGGACAGTCACTAACCAGGGCCGCCCTGTCCATAGCCAAGATCCACGCCAGCGACCAAGTCACCAACTTCACCTGGACCGTCCAGCTCTACGGCTTTGACCTGGACTACTCGAACGTGTTCTTCCTCTGGGCCAAGTCCGATATCCCCGCCGGGTTCGCCTCCGTCTACTTCAATATCACCGAGGCGGATGCTTCTGCTGAAGATACCACCAGCGCCAGCACCAGCGACACCTCAACCTCCACCGCATCCTCCAGCACCAGTTCATCCTCGGATGCGACCTCGTCCCCAGACGCACCCTCATCTTCAGACACATCCTCATCCTCAGACGTAACCTCATCCTCATCCTCAGCCACAACATCATC
>RHLP01000524.1:0-50030 GCA_003719405.1 Aspergillus incahuasiensis
ACTTTAGACCAGGCTATATTAAACTTATAGTATATACTAAGTCCTTGCTAGGCCTCACATATGTTGCCATATCCTATATATATTTATTAAGGGTCTATTATAAATAAAGCTGTTTTTATGGAATTGGTTTCAAACCTTCACAAGAATGTATCTGTAAAAGCCAGGCTGTGCATTGATAAACACTATACAGAACTATATATATTTTTTACAATTCAATATAAGGGCCGAATATATCCAACACTTGACCAAGGACTTGTAACACAGGCAGTTTGGATATTCCTCCCGTCGCGGGAGGCCATGGAAACTCCTGTCAACTACCCAAGGCGTATAATGCGTCTTGCCTTTGCTGGGTGCACAGCAGGTTAATTTAGAGGGGGATATGACGGCCAGGCCAGCCACCTCTGCATTCATATTCAGACTATTCTTGCAAGCCGTGATTGTGGTATCAGATATGCATGAGACTGGCAAGTGACCTCCCACAATGGCAACAGGAATGTTCTACCCCTTGTCCCTGGGAGACGCCAGGACATTTGGTCGTCTAAATGTCCACATATTTGCTGGCGATGGCGAGTATCTGCAGTTTACATACAGGCACAGTTGGCCAACCGCATGATCATGACTGATGGAGCATGCCCTCCCTTCCAATTCCGACCTGAACTAGGGATCTCGAACCTAGACAGAATGGTATTCAGTATTAAGATCAGCCCGAGACGGTCAGTCAGGTCGAGGACCCTGCTGGAGTCTTTCTGCACTGTAAGTCGTGCTGAATGTGCGTCCATGGATGTTGGTGCGGACCCAGTCAGTTGGACATGATCCTTTTAGGGTAGCACCACAGACGCTCATGAAAGACCTTGAGTGCTTATAACTCAAGGGGGGACCACGAGACAATCAGATACTCATTTCAGACTTGGGAGAAGACTATAAAAGGCGCACAGGGCGCTGTCCCTTCTGACGGTATGACTGCCAGCTTTTATCCCCTAGCCAAAGTGACCTATACTCCACGAAAAGTCGTCATACACCGGGCTACCTTGTGGTATCTTAGCAGCTGAGGACCTAGAATGCATATGGATCTGCCTTATATCTGGGAGCCGCCCCGCTTGATCAGAAATCAAGTCAAGAGACATCATCTAGCATGGAAAAGATCATGGCCCTTTCGGAGAAGAACTCTCGGTAGATCCACACCATATTCAATGCATGGGCGTGCTCTTTTGGTAATGCTGTCCGGCTTTAATAGCTACAACAACAAAGCCGGCAATGGCAGTGCTTAGCCTCGGCCTACAGAGCCCTCTACTGATAATAGAGGGCGGTACTTGGGACAATAATGCCGGGTGTTTTAAATAAACTTGAGATATTGTTGACTCTAGCACAGGAGTGTGTGACACGACGGTGTATATCATCTCCTTATTCTGGTAGCCTACATGGGTACCGCCTAATCAAAGGAATTGGAGGCAGGTACCATGCTTCGAAGCTCTGTATGGTAAAGGTGGGGTACCTTTCCCATACCTTTCTTAAGAACCTGACGCCGGAAGAATACTCCAAGTCAATCAGAGCCATGTTTCAGTCTCGACAGCAAGAAGGGGGTGTCAGCAAAGAAAATCTAATGCAGCAGCCCAACTAGAACCTTGACTAAGCTTCATGTGGCCTAATTGTTATTGCCTCCCCCCACAGCCACGAGAACTGGGTTGACTGCGCCGCCACAAGCACCCCGGCCCCCGCCATCCACACGTCTTACCCGAAACAGCCGGGGTTTGACATGGGCACGGCTATTCCGTGACGAGGGACACAAAGACCTCCTTGCTGGGTCCTGACCGGGACTCCATTTGATAAGAGTCCTACACATAGTACGACCCCACTGGTACTCACATCCCGAGCTGCGACACTGTACCCCAGAGGCCGTCAAAGCGTGTAATGACTGAGGATGTGTGGATGCGAGTAATGTGGAGTTTCGTTGCTGCTGGCGGGGAGGTGTTTGGCCAAGGTGACGGGCTGGATGAAGCACTGCTTAGCAACGGGTACGATATCGCTTGGGTGAAAGAGCCCCAAGTGAGGAGCCATGTTTCCACAGGAAGAAGCAATACTGTGGCTATGGTTGAAGCTGTGCTTGTGACAATGGGACTGGTGAAGTATGAGGAATTGAATCTCTAGTGATGCAGATAAGCATCTCGGCCTTCTCCCCCACGGGTTCTGATGTGGCTGTCCGCCGTAGTCTACTCGAAGTCTGTGCCCTTCGTACCCTTACTTGTCATGAAAATGCTTGTGGCGCTCTATCTTCAACCACGCCTGGCCAATAGTCTGCCACTGGAGAATCCATATTGAGCCATTAACTCGGGGGTGGTGCAGGGTAAGGGCCGTCCAGGTCAACAATCGCATTCTCCTGGGCATATGGCCGAGGAAAGATCGGGCCTTCAGGCTGTAGTGGGGGTGCACATTGATCTGTATATAAGTTTTAAGATGTTCTGCTTACCTTTCTGATACAGGTTGGCGAACGAGGGCTGCCAGTCCGCCAACCTGGTAGAGATTAACCAGGGAAAATCGCCCACACCGAGAGCAGGAAACAGATGCGCCAACAGCAGGCGACAGAAAAGCAGGAGAGAAAGGAGAAACTAGAGAAGGAAAAGCGGGAGAGTTTATATCAGACAACACGGCTTACAAGAAGAAGGATCAATGGACAAGCAATGACTTCAGGCAACAAGGTTGCCTATATCTATCCATTTTCGCTGGCAGCGCATCCTGACCGCGTCAACAGCTCTAGGGACATAACTGCCCTGGTACGTCAATTGATCGAACTGTCACAGGGAAAGGGATGGTAGGGTGGGGTAACAATTCGGTCTTTTTTGCTTGTATGGCAGCCCGTCAACTGGCGTCGAAAGGCAACCCAACGTGTTTACTCCAGCCGTTTTTAGGAGGGCAGATTGTATCCCCGCGGACATTGCTGAAATGTCACCATAGGGTCTCCTATCTACCGCTGGCTAGTAATCAAGCATACCTGGCCACTGTGCAAGAGTGCACGCGTGCTACCCAGGGCGTATAATAGGCCTTGGAAACCTCGAGAGAGAACATGTCTCTCTGTCTCTTCTCTCAGCCCAAGATCAGCAACCTCCGCTCGCTGGGTGCTGCCGAATGGGGAATAGCCAAGTGTAAGTGATACAGGCTGCTGCGGCGGTGCCCGGATGTACAGCTCCCATTCTGCGCACCGAGACATAGGCCTGCAATTGCCATAATAGACGGTCAGGCGGTAGGGTCTTCTCAGCCTCCACATGGTTGTTTGGGCGGCTCGCGCTTTCGATTGGCTTCCCTGGAAGCAAAGTGGACAGACACCCTTACCTCCGGGCCCTGGGGACAAAAGCCTTCTTACTTGCATTCGACCCCAGGGGTGCGGCCAAGGTGTCCATATACAATGTCTCTTTTCCATTTCCTCCTAGGCAAGCACCAGAAGCCTCGCCATCCGTTTCAAGGAATATTCCATACTCTACATTCCAGGTTTGAGTGAGAAACTATGTTGCAATGTTGAATAACAAGTTTATATAACCATTTACCAAGATCCCAAAGCAGTTGTTCCAGTAGAACATTGGACCAGCTATTCCGTGCTTAACCAGGTTCTGTGAGACCACAACGCAGCTTCGATTCTCTGATAGAGGACGACAAAGTCAGGTCTCTGGCTCTCAACCCAGATAAATATGAATGTAACCCGTGGTCATTGTCCAATTCAATTTCAATTCAATTCAATTCAAGTTCTTTAACCTGATAGAGCCAGGATGTTGCCCTAGCTATGCAGGTAGTTTATATACCAGAATATAAAGCTATTAATACTATAAATATAATCCTAAAAAAACCTAAATATAAAAAAGTATTAATACCTAACTATCCCTTTCCCTATATAGCATGTAACCTTTTTATCCTCTATATATTATTAGTTAACTTATCTAGTTTAATATTATAACTACCCCCCAGCTTAATAAGGGAATAGTATAGTCTAGATCCTACTAATAATTATTTTTAGTACCTGGTTTCTAGCTAACTAGCTTGGGTGTAGTATATACTAAGTAGGGTAGGATTATTAGATATTATAGCCCCTAAAAGCCCGGAGAATTAGGCACTTAGAATACCAAGAACCCCCAGGGAATTAGGTAGTTGAGGTGCCAGAGGTCCCTGGAGAACCAGGCAGTTAAGGTGCCAGAGATCCCTGGAGGATTGGGCATCTGAGAAGCCAGGAATCCCTGGCTCTTAGGGATCATAAGCCTGGAGAGCCTGGGTTGCCAGGCTTTGAGGCCCTAACCTTGCCCCTGGTAGCCTTATAAGTCTATATTTTCTAGTAGTATAGCAGACTACTATAGGTAACTAGTTACCTTCTAGGGCTTACTTTCTAGGGAATACCAAGCCTAATTACCCTGGGAGACCCAGGGTAATTAGGGGCTTGGAGGGATTATCTAGTAGATCTTTAAAAAAAGGCTTTACTAAAATATTTTTAAATTAGCCTAGAAGGCCTGTCTTTAATATAAACTCTGCTATATATTATATAGCCTAGATATTAGAAATAATATTATTATACCTAGTATTATAATATAAGCTTATTTATATTACTAGCTTAGCTTTTATCTTCTTTTATTTTTTATACTAGTTATTATACTCTATTAGTATATACTAGAATATTTATTAAGTCCCCCCCTAATATATATACTTACTATCTAGATATTACTTAATTTTATAAAAAAAATAATTAAATACTAAATAGCTTAAGCAGAGCTAAAAAATTACTAAGCTATAAGTCTTTAGAAGGCCTTTATATAGCTAAAGTATAGTCTTTTTAAAGATTTAGATTAGGTACTTAGTAGGCTTGGCTACTATAGTTAAGTCTTATTACTTTTTTTACTTATTATTAAACTTAGTTTAGATATAATATTTAGCAGCTGATGCTAGCTAGATTAGGGTTTCCCTGGGCTCTGCCCTGCCTGAATCTTGGTTAAGACCCTGCAGTGTAGTAAGCTTGGCTGCCTAATCTGCTTTCTTATTCCCCTCTAACCCTATATATACAGGCACCCAGTAGATAGAGATCCCTATACCTCAGGCCTAGAGAGCCCAGGAATACCAGTAGATCTCCCTAAGCAAGTACTGCCCAGAGGGCCACCTTAGGCTGGCCAGGGCTTGGATCACTGCCTGTGAGTTGGCAAAGATAGTGACAGTCCCAGGAGCCCTGGGGATCTCTATAGGCCTTTTACTACTGGGAGACTCAGGGTTCTCCACAGGCCTTCCACCACCAGGGAATTCAGGGCTCCCCGCGGGCCGGGTGCCTAGAGTTATACCAGGAGTTTCAGGGACCTCCCCAGGCTTGGCAGTGTTGGGAATTCAGGCTTCCTCAGGCTTGATTAAGCCCAAAGCCAGCTCTATCCCAGCTAGCTCTCCAGCATACATGCTTGAATATTATTTAGTATCTAGATATTACTGGAGGGACTACCCAGCCCAAGGGCTTGTAGCTAAACCCCCTATATAGCTCTAATACCTGCTACTATTAGTATAGAAAATAGCATGCCTAGGGCTTACAGGTATAGTCCTATATACTAATTTATAGTGCTTAAGTACTAGTTCTAGGTTAGGTTAAATAAATATAGGGATAGTATCTTCCTAGAAAGCTAGAATATAGGCTTTTTATAATTTCCAGGCCTTCCTGCAGCCTAGTTAGAGTAGTGCTTCCTAGCCTTAATTTAGGTATTTTAGGAATATAAGGCCTCTAAAAGCCTTCTCTACCTTAGGGTGTTTAGGGAGCTTTGGGCATGCCTACTGGGGGCCTGTTTAGATCTAGATGGCTATCTCCTGGATAGTTTGTTGGACCTGGAGCCTTATTAGTAGTAAGAAGAGCTTAATATCTAGAGCTGCTGCTACTATTAATTTAAAGGTACTAGATATTATAATTACAGCTTGTTATTAGACCCTTACTAGGATATTTATGGCCCAGGTCTACTATTTTACTATAAGGCCTATATTATTAAACTAAGCTAATATTCTCTATAGTAGCTAGGGGATTATAACTACCTAATAAACTATTCTTATAGCTTTTAAGGACATCCCCTATATTAATCTGGTAATGCTTTTTAGGGCTTCCAGGGACCTATTAGCCTTAATATTAAGCCTATTCTAGTAGCCTTTAAAGCTTAGTATCTTATTAAGCTAGATCCCTAGGTAACAGGCTTTCTTTATAGATTTAATAATAGTAGTGGTGCCAGGGTATCTTACCACTAAGTCCTCTAATTCTTAGGCAGGGCTTAGGTAGGTGTAGATATCCTCTAGCTCCTTATTAGTTATATAGTCTGGATTCTTTAGTTCTATATTTAGGTTGGTAAAGTAGATAAGCTTAAACTTCTCTGGAGCAAATTTAGATGTGTGTTGCTTAGCCTACCTATCTGCCTTAACTAGTATGGCTTCCAAAGTTTTTACATTGCTGGCATAGCTCTCCAAGACTGCTAGAGTACAGGTATTATCTACCCACCCAAAGGGGGTGACTAATTAGCCCCAGCAGGCTTGGATCAGTGAGGTGCTATAGATGAGGAAGATAATGGGGGAGATAGGGGATCTTTGGGGGATTCCAGCCAGTAGGGGTAGAGAATGCTGCTGATAGGACACTATTTATGGAAAGCCTTGTGGCTTGGTTGGCCAGGAAAGACCTTAACCATGGCTTGAAGTGGCCTAATTATAGCTGTTTAAGATTATGGAGCAACCTTAGGTGGGCCATGTTATTATATACTCTAGAAATATTTATAAGCAGTATAGAGATATAGCTCCTACAGCCCCAGGCCTTCTAGATTAGGTTAATAACTATCTAGATAGTATGGTCTATGGACACCAGCTTTCTCCCACCTATATATATTTTAGGAAGCAGGCTATATTCCTCCAGGGCCTATAAGATTCTAGTTGCTATAATTATTTTTAGGAGCTTGCCAAGCATGTTAAGTAAGGCCACAGGCTAGTAACTTTTTAGTACCTAGTAGTTCTGGTTACCCCCCTTATAAAGAACTACTATAGTTGAGTACTAAAAGTACTAGGTATTGTGGCCTACCTAGACCAAGGCCTTAAAGATCTCCTATACTATAGCTATAAAGCCTAGAACAGGGAGTAGAGCCTTCTAGACCATGCCTAGAATTAAATCTAGCCTAGGGGCTTTGTCGGGGGGGATTTGCTAGATAGCTTTAGTAATCTTATAGTTACTAATTAGTAGGAACTCTAGGGACTTACAGCCTATAAATCTCTAAATATTAAAGAGGTTGGCTGCTAGAGGTTTTAGAAATAAAAATTTTTAAAAAAGCTTAGCTTTTTCCTCTATAATACTTGCCTTGGGTCCTCCTTCTAGTAGCTTAAGAACTAGAATAACCCTATTAGTATTATTCCTCTGGGCCTATTTACTAAGTTGGTATAGGCCTCTTAGGCTGGATTTAGTGACTTGCTGAACCTATTATTAGTAGTAGTTCTAGAGTACTTTATTAATAATCTAGCCCTTAGTATTCTATAATTTAGTATATTCAGCCTACTTCTCTACTCTATAGATGTTGGTATATTATTTTTGGGCTTTCCAGGCAGCCTTAATAGCCTGGGAGTACTTAGAAGTAAAGCTTAGATTAGCCTAGATACTAGGCTTTGCCT
The DNA here is from genome assembly GCA_003719405.1 of Aspergillus incahuasiensis. NCBI lineage: Eukaryota > Fungi > Ascomycota > Eurotiomycetes > Eurotiales > Aspergillaceae > Aspergillus > Aspergillus incahuasiensis. The sequence continues at coordinate 7,630 of RHLP01000524.1, forward strand.
ATAGTATAGAGGCCTTAATACCTTAACTTATTATATCTATAAGCATCTTTACTATATTATTAATATTATGGGGTGCTGGAAGTTTCTGGGGCTCTAGAGGTTCCAGGCTTACACCCTACCTCCTCTAGTATTAGAGAAGGCTAAGGTTAGGCTCTATAAACTCTCTAAGCTTCCCAGCATCTATTGCCTTCCAGTTCCTCTACTTCTTTGGTATGTGTAGGGGTGTTTAGATGTTAATTAGTATTTAAATTAGGTAGTGGTTAGAGTTAGCATAGATATTATTAGCATGCTTACAGGCTACTAATTAGGGATTAAGCTCCTGGCTGGCAAATACTAGGTTAATAGTAGTTTGGGCACTATTTCTATCCCAGGTAACTGTCCCTGGCTCTAGCCATAGCTTAAAGCCCTTAAATTCAGTAATATCTAGTAGCTCCTCAGCCTCTAGCTTAGCTTTATCTACTACTTCACCCCCCTATACTAGGTGGTGAAGGTTAAAGTCCCCTACTACTAACTAGTCTCCCTGGGCCATAAGTAGCTTATTTAGGGTTCTAGCCATGTTTAGGGAGTATTAGTTATATATATTAATAATCCTTAGTATTTATTAGGCCTTGTCAGAATATTAGTAGTATATCTAGAGCTTCTGGCAGTCTCTAGAGTATATAATATAATTCCAGGCACTGTAGTTAAGGTGTTTGGACATAAATAGGCATACCCTGGCCCTCTCTAAGTCCTATTCCTAACCTTTCCTGGGGTTCCCCCCTGGGGGATGGAGCAGCCAGTAGGATTACTTAACTAGGTAGTATATTATATTTAAGAAGGGGTTCCTCCAGGGTTGTTAAATAGTAATAATGTTAGCTTTAAGTACCTCTGGCCTTTAGAAAAAGTCTGCTATTACCATATCCTTAGACTAGTTGGTATTGTACTGGATAATCTATAGTGGCTTTCTGGTGGTTGTGGTGGGCTTAGTTATTATTAACAGTATAATTATTGCCTACTCAGCTTCCTGGCTGGTAGGCCTTGTTTAGGCGCGCAGGCCCCTTTTCTAGCTTTCTCTTTCTAGTATTAGGTTCCTGCATTAGCGAGCTAAGCTCATCTTCACTGGCTCCCTGATCCTCCTGGTCATCTGCCTCTGTTATTCCCTGAGCCTGGTTATCTGCCTCTATCATATTCTGGGCTGTGAGCCTTGTCCATGAGCGCAGGAGCCGTCCCATAGTGTTTCTCCAGTCCTGCTGTGACCTGGCTTCAGATCCAGTGATTCAGGAGCTTTGGGCACCACTCAAAGCCCTGCTAGGGGCTGGTCTAGTGTCTGAAGCCCTAAAGATCCGGTCCCTAGCAGTGTCCTCCAGTTCATTAGTCAACTAGCTCCGGACCTCTTCGTCCTCCTGCCGTGCGATTTCCAGGCTGAATGTGCCCGCATCGTCAGGGATCACCAGTGGCTCACTAGGCTTCCCGGCCTCCCGAGGCCTGGATCTCTGAGCCCTAGTGTTAGGCTTGAATACCACAGCCTTAGCAGCAGCTTCCATCTCTATTAGGGCTTGTTGGCCCTCTTCCTCTGTGGTTCTGTCCCCAAGGCTCTGGTCACTTGGCTTGTTCAAGCCGCTACCTATCCCGAGCCTAGCAGCCTGGAGGGCTCGGGGTTCTCAGGTTCTCTCTATCTGCCTGTCCAGGGCTGGTGGTGTAGATTCTGTAGTGTTGGCTGTTAGTTCCGCGGCGGGCCACTCCAGGGTCCCCAACCCCCTACCCTCCCTGGGCTTGTTGGTAGGCTCCTGGTTGCTAGAAAGGATCTCCAAGCTGGCCACCATAAGGGCAGTACTAGTAGGGACTTCTGCCCTGCTGGTATTCTGCTTAGTACTAGAATAGACCTCTAGATTAGCCTAAGCCACAGGCTTTATGGGCTACAGAGCCACTGGAGCTACTAGCCTTCTTAGCCTTAATACTGCCAGAGCTGTAGGCTTTCCCAGCTTAGGTGCCCCCAGAGCTGTGGGCCTTGCTGGTTTGCTTGACCTAGTGCTTGTAGGGACCTCTAAGTGGTTACTACTAGGAACTAACATAGCCTGGGAAGCCCCAGTGTCCTGGGAGCTTAGGGACTTCTCCAACTCCCCAATATACCCAGGAACCTGGTGGTATTAGGGCTAATTAGCTATGGCCACCTAGCACCTTTCCTGCTCCTGTAGGTAGTAAACACAGGCTTGTGACCAGGTAGTATGTGCCCCCCCATAGTTGGCATACTTGTAGATATTGGCATCCTTATATAGGTAATCCCAAGCTTAGTAATCCCCAGTATAGAATATATATTATGGTTGGTTGGAGTAGGTACTTCCTATATGGCTATACCTTTAATATGTATAATATTAGCACTTTCTTACTAAAGAGTTATAAAGCTAAGTATTATAGTATGTTTGCCCCCAGAAAGTCCCCTTGCTGATGGCCAGATTAGCTGTATAGGGATTAGTAAACTAGATAATAACAGTACTTTCCTTCCTCCTAACTAGGGCTTTAGTTAGCCACCTAATATGGTTAATCCTGGCTTCCTTGCCCTAGTTATTCTTACTAATTAACATGTCCATAATAGTGTCCTTTTTCCCTGGGAGGTCCATGGACTTCCCAGGCATAGTATATACTACAACCCCCTACACCAGCCTCTGCACCATAGCATCCTTGTGAAGCTCTGGTGCCTACTAGGGGTTCCTCCAGGCTATCTCTATTTTAGAGGCTGAACCCAGTGTGAACTGGAGATTACTAGATTTAAGCTGTTAAGCAGCCTAGATCTTAATACTAGCCAGGGGGGCTAATAGGGTATTTAGGCATACTTTGGTGCAGGCTTTCTTAGCCCTTTATACTAGGAATGTGTTTAGTTTGCTGTAAAAGTAATTAGCTCTAATTTTAGAGAGCTTTATAATAACTTTCTAGTCCTTATTAAGCTTTAAGGGGGTAACTCCTGGAAAGCTGTCTATCCTATAGAAAAATATATAGTAAGCTAGGGGAGGTACTAATACAGCAGCCTCTGCAAAGGTTTAAACCCTAAAAACCAGGCTCTGAATAGTTACTTTCTGGTTACTTAATTTAACCTCCTTATAAACCTTAAGGGGGGTCTTTTAAATATTACTAATAATAGCTTGCCAGCTATCTTCTAACATTCCTGAGCCTAGCAGGTGCTAGGTAAGGTTCTGGGTAATTATAATTAGTTTAAGAGCTGGAGGAGGGATTTAAATATTATTTTTTTTATCCTTAGCAAACCCCATTAGTTGTTAAGCATTATAGTTAAGGTTTAATATATAATTATAGGTAGTTGCAGAGTTTTTACACTTGGATGCCAAGACCAGCTAATCCTTTAATGACAACACCATTTCGATGAATGACCAGTTGAATATGGGATCAATCAATAGAGCGGAGAGTTATAAGTAACTCTGCTTAATTTAAGGCCAAAATATTGTGGTTTTGTGGAGAAATTCCAAAAATTCGATTCTTGCAGGCGTAGTTGTTTTTTTTGAAGCAGGAGATAGCTTAAGCTGTGAGCATCTTATTCAACATATCAAAATTGCAAGGCATAAATCCGGCATGATAAATACAATATATCCACCGGTATTCTCGGACTACTTTAGAACTCCGGATATATTTTCTATTCGTACATCTGCGAGAGCGTCCAATTTGGCTTGCATATTCACATTCTCGAAGACCTTCCCTCCGAGGTCCTCTCCATAGCCACTGAATCAAGATTCAACAAAGCACGGCCTCATCATTCCCCAAATCACACTTATCACGTTTCTTATCAATGGCAGCCCCATCCTGCACAGGTAGCCTTGAAGGGTTTTCCGCCTGGAAGACGGCATGCAACATGTCCTCGTCCCCGATCCGCGTACCGCGATAATCAACAAGACAAGTGCTCACATCTACGCTCCTCGCATCTCACTATCCGTCTCCCTAGAATGCGAATCAGCTCGTCAACCGTGTCCATTTGGGCCTGGGGGCGTTGACGATAGCCCTTAACGCAACACAGAGAGGCGTGCTCCTCTGGTTAGGTGAGCACCCTGCATCCAGCTTGGATGAGCATTCTATGGCCTTCACTTGTAAGCGTGGAGATCTCGCGGCTAGGTGCATGGTGTCATGTTATATCCATCATGATCGGTAGCACAGATATCGGCTCAATTTCAAGCAGAGGTTTGACTGACGCTGCGTTGCCGACTTTGCTTGTCGGGAACAGCGGGGTCTTGTGTTGTTTATTACCTTTGGACGCGATGTTCACTGCGGTGTGGGCTGACTGTCCCCTGTGAATGTCCCTCAATCTTAGCCATTCGTAATTCCTCATCGACCAGAAGAATCCTCAGCATTGTTACATTTCTCGCCTCGATACTGGCTATAAGGACGGTCATATCTCGGGTGGTCTGGCCCTCAGCGTCAATGAACCGAGACTCGAACAAGAGCTCATTCTTCCTTCCTGCTGAGAGGGTAATCTGCGAGAAATTGGGGCCCTCAAACGGTTCCAGCCTTTCACATTCTTCGAGAAAGCTCTGTGTAGGCGGGCATATAGTTCTGCTCTCTGCCGCGCAGTGACGGGGTGAGGAAAACCACATGGTCTAAAAAGAATGGTGCCACCACAGCAGCATGCCATTTAGGGGATTTCGCCTAGAAATTGAGAGGCCCAAATCCTGAGTGGAAGAAACACGTGAGTTGCTGATTGGTGCTGGCGGTGGTATATCTCCCAGAGCTTGCGTCGAAGTTGGGGTTCAAAAAGGCGGCGATATTCAAGAGTATTTCGACAGGCGGGTCTGGAGAAGGCACCTTGCTGTTATGTGATGGCAATTGAAGAACGGATCTGTTGGAGGCAAGATATGAGAGTGAAGTGATGATGAGTGTGTCAGTGTTGGTTCAGTGGGCCAGGAAAAGAGCAAGGCAAGTTCCCCTTGCGACCTGCAGACCACCAAGCTCGGCAGTCACCACGGCACAGTTTCACTTCCACTACTGATTGACGGGCATAATCGCCATTGATATATAGAGATCTGCGGTCCTAATTGGCGCTATGATGAACCAGGGCTGGGGAAAACCGTGATCATAGGATACATACATTTCCATATGGGATTTACTACACCTCTGGATATAGAAGACGGCGTGCAGGGATACTGTTCATTCTCTGAGCAGGTAGATAGAGCGATAAATACAAGTAGACAACCGAGGCATTTACTTTAAGTCCAATCATTTCTTCTTTGGATCTAATCTGATCGAATAACGGCTTTTTGCTCACGATATGTGTCTTGTCTGCGAGTTTCACATTCCAGAACCAAAGTGCATTTGCTGCGTCTTTCCGTATCTGGTCCAAGGTCAAGCCAGCTGAATTTCAGCCTCCCTTCTTCCTAGAGCACAAACTGAACATTGACTATGGAGAGCAGCTCCGTGGGCCTTCAGCAGCTGTGAAGCCTTCGCAGCACCTCTCAATATAATCTCTTTCCCTTCTGGATTTAACAGAGCACAAAGCAGGTCCCCACTCCCCTGGTCGTCGTCCTCCACGAGTTTCCTCCCTTCACGGCGGACGAGTTCCTCTAGCATCTCAATTCTACTGTTGATTGCAGCTATCCGTAACGCTGTTTGTCCGTGGACGTCTCTGAGGAAGGGAGAACACCCGGCGTCGAGGAGAACCCTGACTCCTCGGATGTCGCTGTGTTGGACGGCAATGTGCAGGGCACTTTCTCCTAAATTTGGATTTAGAGCGGAGACGTCGCATTCGGCTTGAATCAATCGATGTAGTGTTTTGTCACTGTGCCGCGCAGCAAGGTGTATTGCTCGGTAACCAAAGCTGTTTCTGGCCTCGACATCAGCCCCGTTAGCAATGAGATCTTGGACCAAGGCTAAATTGCAGGATCTAACGGCGATGTGAAGTGGCGTTTGTCCTAGAAATGGTCCTGCAATATTGACTGCGGGGTCCATTGGTCTTTTTTCGAGAAGGAGGGCGGAAAACTGTGGCCATGGCCCGCGAGCCGCGCAGAGGAGAGGGGTTTCACCGTCCGAGTTCTGCTCTGAAATACTAGCCCCGTTGTCGAGAAGCAGAGCAATCATTTGGAGTGTATTCTTGAAGCCGCCTCTGCGTTTGTAGCTGCGCAGCGGACTCATGAGGCGGTGGTCGCATAGGTAGTGAAGTGGTGTGTTGCCCTCATTGTCAGTGGCATCCAATCCCAAATCGCCCTTCGTAATCAGTAGGTCAAACAGCATAAGATGCCCTGTACCTACTGGTCCACGCTGTGCCTGCCTCCATAACTGTCGGTTGATATGTCCCTTTGTCCATATGTAGGGATTCATTTGAAAGAACTTGGCGGTGATATCATGGCTTTTTGAAATGTAGTCGTCAGAAGACCAGTGGACAAGGAGGGGCGGCCCCCATCGTGACAACAGTCCTAGTGGTGTACCTTTATTGCGGAAAGGTAAGAATATATCCGCGCCGTGCTCCAGTAAGCTCTGCACTAATCCAACGATCTTGCCGTTGCTTTGCAGGGTGGAATGCAAGACACTGTTTTTCCAATCTAATATTGTGGCTTGACTCTCCGTCGCTAACATCTTTTCCAGCAGCCGGTCGGCCAGCCCAGGTATTCCCTCGGGCCTCTCCAACGCGCGATGGATAGGAAGAGGCATATCAGGATCGTGACAAACCGCCCAAACGTCTGCTTTAGCTTCGAGGAGAAGCTCGATATTAGGAATGGTCGAGTGACATTCTCTATATCGAGATATACAGTTTCCGGGATTTGCTGCATAATGCAGTACTGAGCAGCCCGTATCGTCCATACGATTAGCATTCGCACCAGCATCAAGTAGTATCTTGACTGCCATCGTGTCCAAGTGTTTGATTGCTACCATCAAAGGGGCGTGAGTAGCTGGATTGGTGGGTTCGAGCTGCGTCTTGCGAATGTCATCCTGCGCCAGTAGAATTTTCAGCAAAGAGTAGTTCTCCGTGTACACCAACATCGCAAGCGCCGTCATCTCCGTCCGGATTAATGGGCAAAAGAAAGATCTGTCCGCCCTGCTCAAAAAGTAGTCAATCATTTGCTTCGACTCCCATGATTTTTTCCCCGCCGAGGACCATATCACATGGGGGAGTGTTGCCCTGTATGTCCACGGATCGACCGTTGTCGCTTTGGCCATACGAAGTGCTGGAGTAAACCCGAACGCGTACTCGTATAAAACCGGGACAAGAACTGATGCGTGCCATTTCGAAGTTCGTAACCACGAGCTGAAAGATTTGACGTCGGGGTGGTAAACGTGCCCGCTCCAGCCTCCCCAGCCTCCGAGGTCAACATTGTAGTCGAGGTCAAAGAACGAAGCGATATTGAGGATTACCTCAACTGGGAGATCCGAGTAGGGCATTTCTGCGTAGGATGCGAGTATTGGCAGGTTGCTGAAAGAGGAGAGTGGGGTGAGATGTAGGGATGAGGATATGTGCTAAAAGGAGGAGGCTGTGTGTTAGAGGGAGGAGGTGCAGAGAACCAGAATCTGTCCTGACCCGTTGCAGCGCACCCTAGCAACCAGGCTTCACATCTCAGCCTGAGCTGACTTACATCCTTGATCTATCGTAGCCTAGTCATTTTCAGGGTTCTTCAGTGTACTCAAGTGTAATGGACTGCTATAGCAGTTCTTTCATCACCAGTCATGCTTGTAATCATACCCTATAACGAAAGTGTCTATCGTTCTCCCCTTCGGCCCTCATGCGACACGTCACTTGACTAAAGGTGATAACACAATTGAAGACAACAGCAAACAACAGCTGCATCCTTGTTCATCAAGTCAGATTGGCCGCCAGGAGAGCTCATATGCCAGCTGCTACTCACCTCACGGCGCATGAAAGTCCTTGGTGGTGGCGGCTTTGAGATGGACTTTCAGAGATGGATATTCTTGCCATGCCGGCTGGGCGCGCCATTTCGCCAAAATAGTTCTTCAGGCTTCTTGCGAGGAGTTCGTGGATGAGCTTCGGCCATCTGCTAGTGTAAGCGTTGAGTTCTAACAAGAGATTTGAATAGACTGGTGTAATCTCCCAACACCTGGTCCCTTTCGCGATGCTTCCCACAGCCGTCGGTTGATATGGCTGAACGGCCAAAGCTTAGAGTTAGCCTGCAGTGAGGCATTGGAAAGCTTCTGCATTCGAATGATGCTCCAGTACGGGCGTTCGGATATAATAATGCGGTACGGTGAAGCAAGTTCAATGTAGAGTTGAAGGTTGGTGTTCTGACCTCGAGCATTGCCTTCAACAATCGCTCTGCGATTTCACCTGCGGCTGGCCCTGTAGCTATCCCCCTGATTTCTCCGAGAGCCGGATATATTGGATATAGATTGCTTCTCTTGCCGGCCATTTTCTCCCATACATCAGCGCCTGATGTAATGGGAACCTCGACTGCCGTTCTAGAGCTACCACGAGCTGCTGCCAGGTGCGTTGGTGAGTATCCAACTCCAATATCTCTTATATTGACATACACGCCTTCCATCATAATAGCCTGAACTATTACACCTGAGCAGCTCTTATCAGGCGCTTGTTGAAGCAGTGAGTATCCTTGTAGGCTCTCGCTACCACTGATATCCGACCTTGCATGAAGCAGTAAGTTGAGTGCTTCCAAGTCGTTAATATAAATCGCCATGATCAGGCTCGTCTGCAGCGCCGGGTTGGGAGATTGATTGTAGAGGCGACGTGGACGATCAACTTGACAGGCAAGTCTGTATAAGGCATCGTGTATTTCCACTTATTATTTATAGAGATCCAGGAAAAGAAGCGGTATTTGTAACGGAGCTGGGACTGGATATGAGGGATGTATTATCAGTGTTTTTGTTCTAAAGCCACGAGTTCCCTACACCAATTTCCTCCACACTTCCGCAGAACTTGGATCGAGTAGGGCACATGATGAGACCGCTCGATGTAGTCAAGTACACGGGGAGAAGGGAGGGAAGAACGAGAGGCAACATAAAAGCCAGGAGAGATGGAGTGGAAACGCAAAAGAGCGAAAGGGAGGATGGTGGAGGGAAATAGAGGAGGGGAATGACCAAATGGTAAAAGAACGTAACTAGTGTATGCCGAGAAAGCTACAAAGTCCCCTCACTTCTCATTCCCACTACGGGCCCTATTCCACGGCTGAAATATAAAATGACTTGAAGTGTTCAGGGTTTCATTTGCTACCTACTGGCTGTATAGTCATCTTAGGCGACGCGCCGCCGCTTACTTCACTTCAACCGCTGGAGTCCGGAATGGGACTGTGTCCACTGACTTGCCTGCGCTGGCACTGGGCCTATCCGGATACCACCGACGCGGCTGGGCCGAGCGGCATCCAATCCATCCTCCTCGCAGATATAGTCCACCGCCACATAGCACCCATCCATTACTTTTAACCACGTGGGTATTCTTTATTCTTTCAAACAACGAAGAGCCAAAGCCAGAACCGAACTCCGAGCCGGGGGAGATGCCAATAATTCGTCATGGTGTACGAAATCGACAATTAACTGAGCAGGACGAGGATAACGCTGTCGCCTCGTAGGAACCTAGACGCCGCCGCATTAGTATATTAGGTGGGACTCAAGAGGAACGACGGAGCGTGAGTACATCTTGCTGATGAATCGGTCCTTGTTAACCGGTCGTCCCTTGCCGCCCTTCTGGGGCTCGGTCCACATCTCTTTCTGTTTCGACTTCATTAGCACGTTGTTTTAAGGTCGGACGTGACGGGAAATCATTGGACATACGACGTTCTCGAGAACCCTGAAAAGCAAAAAAAAGTTAGTCCTTATACTCCTCCCGGAATATCAATCGATAGCTTAAAGAAACACATACATGTTGCTGTGTCGATCAAACGCCTTCACGCGAGCGAGCCTGCAATCCCCGTTGTAAGCATCCGTCCAATCTCATTTCAACTACGGAGCTCGGGGAAACGTACAATTTCCGGTTCGATCGGAGACTGATCAGGACCTGGGTGTTAGATCGCACGGCGGTTTGGAGGAGCGAGAGGGGGCCGTTGCTGAGTTCATATTCCTCCTATTTGTATGCCGTTAGCCACCGCGTCCCAGCAAATCGACATTTTATTCTTCAGCAATTATCTTCGGAGTCGGAGCCGGAAATCGAGGAAGGTGGAAAGGAACGTACGATCTGCGCGATTTCGTATTCTCTGCGAGCGAGGAGCTGTTAGTTTTGTTTCTGCGGAGTTGGGATTGCGATTCAAGACTTACGTGCACTCTGAGCGAGGCTTCTGGAGAAGGACCCTATAATTATCAGTTCATGTTTTAAGAGCGCAGAGAATTGCGGCGTACTGAATGTTTGCTGCGTCTGCCATTGTGATTGATTGAGCTGCTGGTCGCTTGTCCGGTCGGTCGCGACTTTGAAATCGGTGATAGTGATATCAGCTCCAGATTCCGCGTCACGTGTCTTGGATACTGCCGGCTCGGGAAAACTTGGGGCCGCCTCCAGCAGCTTCCACGTGATTGAGCATTTGCGGAGTACTCATCGCTCAGCCAGAACCTGGGGTCCTAGACAGAAATGGGAATAGATATTGATCGGTCTCGTTTCTTACCCCCATGCGTATCATGTACGATGAGATCTAGCTTGTATGTGCTGGAGGAAGCTTATCGCCATTTTCCAAGCGTCGGACTTTAGGCGGGTCTCTACAGCCAAACACTGCCACACTATATATTTCCCCCTCAGCAGCCTAAATTCGAAAACACCACCCACCAGCCAGATAACACATGCCGGAGCTATAATCTTACGATTATTGGTCTCTTCCTAGGCCGAATTCATATATCATTTAGACCGAAGGATCCCTAAACTTAGATAGATAGGCAGCAGTATTCCGCTCTTATAAGCAGCCGCCGTCATCACAAGGCAGCCCATCTCATCCCAGCCCTTCTTCGCCCCCAACGCAGGACGAACAAAACAACAATTTTGTCAAACAAGACCAAGCAAGACCCAAGCTCATCAGCCCTACCAAGAAGAAAAGAAGAGAAAAACAACGAAAATGACCAAACACAACACCATCACGCACTCGACCTTCCCGAACTCCACGCCGCGCGTGATCCGCTCAGAGATAATCCACTCCACGCTCGCAAACCTCGACTCAAGCGACACAATCAGCCGCTGCTACATCAGCGCCTCGACCATCACCAAGACCGCAAGCCCAAGCACAAGCACCAGCAATCCCAATGGGCCCGTAATCTCACCACAACCACAACCAGACCCAACGCCCTTCCCCAGCTCCGGAAGGGTGCGCAGCATAACGCTCAACCGCAGCAAGATCACCACCTCCACGCTCACCAACACATCGCTGTCCAGATCAACCATCACATCGAGCAGCATCAGCAACGCGCCCCGTGCGACCCGCGTGATTGCAGTCAGCAGCACGCTCGATACCGTGGCGCGACTGCGGCGCGTGAACCTCACCAACTCGACGATAACGGAGCGGAGCACGCTGGCGCGCTCGGAGGCGCAGGACTCGGTTGTGAGTGCGAGTTCGGTGTCGCGGGGGACGCTGGCGAAGAGCCGGGTGCTGCGGAGTCGAGTGCGCAGGAGCCATTTGAAGGACTGCGAGGTGAGCGACTGTGTGATTATCAACACGGACTTTAAGGGGATGGTGCTGCGGAATGGAGTTTGGAAGAATGGGAAGCTTATTGGGTCTTGTGGACGGGCGGAGGAGGGGGTTGTTGTTAATGGGAAGGTATGTTTTATTCGTGTCTGTTCCGTGTCTTTTCTTTGTTTGGAGGGATGAGACAGGGCTAATAGAGTAGAAATTGGATACTCCGATGAAGAGCGAGAAGGACCTCGGCCTGGACTTCGACTCGGACAGCAGTGATGGTCTGGACAGTGAGAGCGAGAGCGAGGATGACGAGCTTATTCCCAAGACAAAGAATGAGGAGAAGAAAGCGTTGAATAGAGAGCAAGAGCAAGGGAACCAGGATCTACCGCCGCCTTATACCCCTTGAGCCATGATGATTTGACGAGCAGTGTTTGGGTCTGTGAGCCATGTTTATTGGATATATCCGTACATTGCATTCAAGTCACGAACACTAGATTCACAATAAACCTCTCGTGTATATAGTACAGAAAAGCTTTACGTTTGCGGCTTCTCCGGTTCTTCAGGAATGGTCGTGAACCTTCGCAATACTTGCTTCAACGCCGGCCGTCGAATCGGTTTGCTAGTATACCGTCAGGATGAAGTTGTGCCAGTCTAACAAGATGAGACGTACCTGATGAACATGTCCATTCCTGAGTTCATGCAGTCCTTGATGTTGCTGTCCTCCGAGAATGCACTCAGCGCGACAATTGGCGCCGAGTAGCCCATCTGCCGGATGAGACGGGTGCTTTCGATGCCATCTAGGTTTGGCATCTAAAATAGTTAGCAGGGGTAGCATTGACGAGATGATTAGTGAGGGTACCTGAATGTCCATGAAAATCAAATCGAAGACTTTGCCCTCCTCCATGTTAGCCTTGACGGTGTCATAGGCCTCCTGGCCGTCCTTGACTACGGTCACGTCATACACGTCTTCCAAAGCCAGCATCCTGCCCAAGTCAGCAAATGATGCGAGACAAAAATCCGGCTGCCTACCTTGTGACCACCTCCTGGTTGACCACATTATCCTCAGCCACCAATGCCCTGATCTTTCTTGGCCCATCGTCTTCAGCGGGGCGTACAGACGGCGCAAAGAAAGGCTGGCTCAATCCAACCAAGCGAGGCTGTGAATCCTGCTTCTCGGGGCCGCTCTTCGTGGACTCATGCTGAGACGCCACACTATGATGCGACGGCGCTTTCGTGACAGTAGCTAGATCATCTAAAGAGAAAACGCTCGATGTCCGCGACGGAGCCCTACTCGTGGTTATTGAGCTAGACGTACTAGGTGGAGACTCTTTGACATAACCCAGCGGTATGCGGACAGAGAATAACGTCCCTCTTCCTTGCTCGCTGTCTAGTAGGATTTGGCCGCGCATGAGCCTAGCAAGCTGCATGCAGATACTCAGACCCAAGCCGGTACCACCATATTTACGGTTTAGACGGAGGTCACCTTGCACAAAAGGTTCGAAGACACGGTCTTGAAGGTGTCTTGGGATTCCCGGACCGGTGTCCTCGACTTCAAATTGGAGGACGAGAGTGCGCATGTTGGGAGGTGGTGTTACGTTGTCATCTCCGCCCTCTCTTGGAGGGTCGATAGATGGCCTTGGACGCGAGCTGGCGTGCGAAGATCCTCTAGATCGCCAGCGTGAGAGGGCTCTTGACTCAGGCCTTGGGCTGTTGGGTCGGGTATGTTCCTCGCCCAGACATTTGATACGGATCGCGACGGTCCCCTCTTCTGGCGTAAACTTAAGACTGTTGCTCACTAAATTGATGAGAATTTGTAGGATGCGGTGTTGGTCGCCCCAGAGCACCATGTCCTTCAATCGGGCCGTTCCTGGAGGGCCGTATACAGGACCAGCCGGGAGAGAAGCAGGTTCTGTTGCGTCCTTGATCCGCGGAGCGTCCGGATGGCAGAACTTAATACTGAAGGATATCCGTTTCTCTTGTACCTGGTTTTGGAAGATAATCGCTAACTGTGAACGAATATCCGAGAGCTTGAACTCTTTCTCTTCTAGCCTAATGGCCTGGTCAATCTGGTTGCGGCTGAAAGTGAGGAGATCGTTCAGCAGGTGCAGAAGCAAATCGCCCGATTTGTATACCGTGTGAAGTGACTTCTTGATCCGCGGCAAATCGTCCTCGCCCATGCAAACCGCACACATACCAAGAATCCCGTTCAACGGCGTCTTCAGCTCGTGGGAGATATTGGCGATGAAAAGAGTTTTGCTTTCGTTGGCCGTCTCCGCCGCTATCTTCGCTTTTTCAAGCTCTCGAGTTCGCTCTGCCACTCGCTCTTCGAGGCGGTTGTACTGGATGACAAGCTCGTCAGACATTTCGTTGAACGTGCTTGTTAGATCCGTTAGTTCATCCATGATGAAATGCTTACGCTCCTTCACCCGACTGGGAATTTGGAACTGATTCGGCTCATTATCGCGACGACGCCCGTTCGCTGAATCACTTCGATTGCGCATGAGCCGGCTGAAGAACCCACCCTTCTCGCTGTCGCTCTGTATCACGACTTCAATTGGATCCTGGACCGTCATTAAAGACGGACTCTCGGGCCCAGTTGTGGGATTGACGGACTTTCGAGTCGCCTCACGGAGTCTGCGAATGGGTGCAACTGAAAGGTGGGCAAGCGGCGGAATGAGCAAAGCAATTACTCCTGCTGTTCCGAAGACGCAAGCTAGGATAATCTTTCGCAACCGGGACACAGGAGCGAATGCCTCTGCATGCGTCTCTTCGACGATGAGCACCCATTCCACCAGGTCGGACCGCTGCTGAATCGCGCCGACAGCGACGTGGCTATCATTCTCATTTCTTGACGAAAGGTTGGTGATCGAGTGATTGATGGATGCGTACGGCTTGCTCAACACGTCTAGCGCAATCGGGTACTCACGTAGCGGGAACGATTCTCCATTGGCAATAGCAATACTATGCCTTCGCTTGTTTCCTGGCAACGGGGTCGGGGCGAAGACGTAATGCACACTCTGTTCGTCTAAACCGCTGATTTGCGGATCGGAAGTCGCAGTGGCTGGTTGGGAACCGGTAGGAAAGCGATTCTCTGGCCGCGAGGGGGAGAGCAGGAGGACTTGTCCGGTGTTTCCAAGTCCTTGACGGGAGTTTACGACATCCTGCAAGTTGGCGGCGCTCGCAACAACACTAGACAGTCAGCGGAGTCAGTTAGAAACAAGAGATCCCATACGTGATATAGCCTAGGACGTCTGCAGCCGACGTATTATTGATGATCGGCACCGACAAAGACACAAGGGAGAAAGAGTCATTGGTTGCGAGCGGTCCGAGAAGTAGCGGCTGGTTCATTGTTATCGACACAGTGCCGAAAGCTTTCACTCCGTCCGAGGCCGCATCCTCCGTCAGGTTTGGATAGAGCGAGGGCGGGTATCCCAGTCCTCCATCTCCAAGCATCACCGTGGTGCCATTTGTATAGTTGTAGGGAAGCCTGATATCAGGAACATCATCACTTGTCACATTTATCAACCGCCGCGCAGTGGCTTCCCCGTCTTCAACACGCCTGGAATAGACACTCGCTTGGTAGAGGCTCAAATAACCCCGCGTCCCTAAAGCCGATTGCACGTCGTTGATGGATGAGGCCCAGTTTTCATCGCTGATATTACCCGCATAGTAGCGCTGAAGGTTGGTCTGGAGGAGGATGCGGGTGACGATCGTCTTGCAGGTTGTCTCGAGCAGATCTAGACTGCTAGCGATCTGACTCGACTTGATTGTGGCGACGAGTTCGAGGCTCTCGGATCTGCACTAGTCAGCCAAGACGAGACACTGCAGGCGGCAGAAGCAATACGAACTTGACGTCAACGACGAAGTTGTAGTTGTTAATCCACTGTGAGAGTTAGCGGATGCCCTGGAGTCGCCATCTGACAGGGCGCGCGCACCGTGGCGATGGCTAGAGCCGCCAGACCAGCAAGGGCCGTCAAGAGGACCAGCAGCCCCAACTGCACGGCAATAGGAACGCGCATTGGGGATCGATTGCCGCCCATTCATATCCAGAACGGCTTTGATGGCTTTGATGGAGGCGATGGAAAGAAGGAGAAGAGTGGCCAGAAGAGGAGGTTCAGCAACAGGGTTAGGCCGGGACCGAATTTGCCGACGCCAACCCCGGAAAACCTGAATTATCTGACATCTGGCGAGCTTGTGCACTGTTGATTATCCGCACGATCTAGATTGGTCGATAGATATTGTCCGACTCATCACGCTCGAAGCCAAGGCGCTGATTCGCGGGTGCGATCCCTGACAGCGGTCTAGACACCGGCGCCGTTCCATCGCTGCGTTTTATTATTCAGGCTGGCCTGGCACTGACAGCTGAAGAGACGTGGAACGCCAGTCGATCCGAACGTGGTTGACCAGCCGTGTCATGTGATGCTTGCTATACTTTCCCTCATCGAATTCGCCGGTGCCCAAAGCTATTCAGCTCTCTAAAGATCGGCAATCTAGCAAGGTATTTCAGGACCCTTGCTTCACAGCCCCATCGCTTGGCAGAGATTTTAATAAACGACTATCCAACTCTCTTTGCGAGTTTATTTCTCACTACGGAGTACGGATAGTCTCGAGGCCCTTTCTGATCACCCTTGTACCCTTGGCAGACCCATTCTTCGGCCTTCTACAGCTGCAGCTGTCCATGGTTCCAAAGCTACCTCTTCAGGCTTTTCACCAAACCGAGCACCTAGAGACTGATTCCTGTTCTCCACAGCTCCTCGTCCTACACGTTAAACCCAGCGGAGCGGTAGTCTTGGCATGACTATGAAGAGTCCCGCCAGTGCTCAGGAACAATCCATGATGAGTCAAGGGGGGGCCGTGATGATCAACATCCAAAGACAATTTCTTTCTACGGCCGATGAGTTTGTGCGCTATGTAAAGGCGTCATCAACAAACGAGCTACACTCGGCAAGCATGATGTGCCTAACAACAAGGATCATCAAGAATCCCCAGCGCTCGAGTTCGGTCCATTTACGTTGTTCCAGTCCAGAACGAAATGCAATACATCTCATCATTGCAACCATTGACATTAAGGAAGTATCGGAAAACCAAGCCATAACCAGGGCGAAGAAGGAAATACGATGACCAATGAACAAAGTCCGATAAATCACCGTCCGATAGGTCCAACCGGCAACGACAGAACCCCTAGCAAGAACTGAATGATATTGGTCCCCAGCGCAGCCAGAGCTTCCGGATCCTGCAGACCCGTTAGCTGCGTCTTGCGCGTGCAACCCTTCTCGACGGCAACACCACTCAAGCGATCGGTCAGCCACATAAACGCATCCGGGGCACCGGTAATGGTCAGCAGCGCGTGCTCCGACAGCAAATCGCGAACATACTCGACGTCGGCGCCATTGCTGCAGTAGGTTGTGTACAGCGCATCTGTGTCCTCGATTGGACTGATTTCATCGTTGACAGCCTTGTAGATCAGGAGTGGGATCTCAGGGGTGTTCAGTCCCATCGCGTTGGGTTCAAGGAGCGAGTTGGCGAGAGCAGACTCAAAGACATCTGGCGAGTTGACGTAGCTATAGACGTCCTGGCCAATGTACTCCACGATGTTACCGGTCAAGCAAAGATTCTGAGTCTTGTTGAACTCGGCCCATTTTTCAGGGAGAATGGACTCGCGGATGAGTTGCTGAGCAGCGGGATATTCGTTTGCAAGGCCTTGAATGCCGGCTGGGAGGAGCCCGGTGAAAATTCCCTTGTTAGAGGCTTCGATGACAGGGAGGATCTGGGGCACTGTTCCGCCAAGCGCGGCGCCGGCGATTTTCAGCTCAGGCGCGTACGATGGCTGGAGTTCTGCAGCGAAACCGCTCGCCAGACTGCCACCGGAGTAGCCCCACAGAGCGACGGTGGCTTGAGACGAGATGCCCGTGATGGAGGTTGAGGCAAGCGCAGCGCGGACATTGTCGAGCACGGCCTGTCCGGAGAGAGTGTTTGCCAGGAACGCAGATTTGGGTCCGAGATGGTCGGGGACGATGACGACGAAGCCTTTGTTGAGCGCCGAGCTCATGAAGAGATACTCTAGCTGTGGCATGATGAGGGCCAGGGCTTCGCCTGCATCGGAGTATTGCTGGAGTGCGAAAGACGGAGAACAGTTGGGGTCTGCTGCATCTTGGGCGACCTGGTAAGAGAGCACCTTCGTGTAGTCGGCGTTGTGGGGAATCAGCACGGTCGTCACGGTGACAATGGGGTCGCCGAAGGAATCCGTCGTCCGATAGAGGATCTGATACGAAGCATCGAGGTTCACCTCAGCCAGGCCGAAGGCAGCAATGGCATAAGGGGGAGTCCGGGATCGCAGGATCGCACCAGGGGCTGTCGACTCCCAGCCATCTGGAGGTGTGTAGAAAGGGTCTTCTCCCGGCGTCAGAGGACCATCTCGCCTCACAGGCTCGGCGGGCAAAGCAGTCGCGAGGAACGGCACCAGGAGAAACAGGACCTGGAAGAAGAGGGAGGCCATGGTGGAGAAGGCCGATAGCGCTGGGGATGACAGCCTTCAAAGATCAGGGCGTCTTCGCAGCATTTGTACTCCAACCTCCACCGCACCATGTGTGTTTGTTTATTTCCGGCCGAGGAATGCATCTTCTTGGCCAACAGTTTCAGCGCGCGAATTCACAAGGTTGCGTCCGGCCAAACCCACAAAAAGCGGGCGCTATACGGAACCTATACGAAGCACGGTGATTGGTGATAAAAGGAATTGTGAGAGGGTAAGAGCCGAGGCGATTGCGAACGCCTGGAGGAGGGTACAGGGGTCCATGTGAAGAATCCCGCGATAATTCGTGAAAGCCGATTGCTGGAATTTTGGCGCTAGAGGGGCGGAATCGTCAGGGTAGCCCTGGTGGGTTTGGTCGCAGCCGATCATCATCCCCAGGTTCCCCGCCCAATTTTCATGAATCTCCAGTCAGAAGCACAGGTCTCCTGTCGATACGGTCTAAATCAAGAAACAACCCCTGCCCGTGCTTATATGCATATGTATATGTACAAAGTCACGCGCATTTCGATCGGATCAATTGCCTTTACGAGACATCAACAGGGGCACTCAGGCAGCACTTTTGGGACCACCACACCTCCCCCGCCGACCCCTCATCATTGCTAGCCCTAGCATCCAACATACCAACTTCCTCGAGAGGCTCATAGACACTGCTCTTTCACAAGCTTCTCTTCATTTGTCGACGCCGCCCACCGAGAAAAGTATACACCCCCTCCTCGCGCAACAACTTCCATGCCTGGGACGCTATATTAACAAACAGATTCTACAATACCTGAAGGTCAGCCCACCACTGTATCCGTTGGCTTGACATCCGGATGTACGGACACGGAGGTGGCGGAGAAGCACCGCCGTGCTAGCTTCTCTGCATAGAGAGAGAATCTCTCTTTCTCTGTGCATACCCCGCCCACGGGCAGTTGAAGCCTTTGCAGGCCCCATTTTCCTCAATCCGCCATACCCGCAGGCTCGCAGCAAAAGATATGAGCACGACGCTGCATGCATGTATCATCGTGTTCCTGAGCTGAACCCGACGGAGTCGCCGTCGAACCTTCGCCCACACCTGCAGGTGCCCTCGAATCCCTACTCGCTGTCTCCTGCGACGGCGGCAGGAACTCTCGAATGAGCATCGCGCCGCTGACATGACATGATTTATGCCAGGCTGCACCTCATCCTGCCCACTTCATGCATTCTCTACAGCATCATTTCAGGCCCCACGTCCCGCGAGGTCGAAGGTAGAAGGTCGAAGGTCGAAGCGATCCCCGCACAACAGGTCAAAACATAGAATCTAGTCTCGGTCGTAGGATACTAACTAGCTCATTGCATTCTCTTCCTTGGCACCTGCGGGGGTGGTACGTCCAAGTCGTTGGAGTTTCGAGACTTCACTTTAGTTGCTGATGGCGATGGCGATGGCGGGGTGAGAGCACCCACGCCTACGCCCAGCCACACGCTGGCCCCCGAGTCTCTCCAACGCAGCCTCAGTGGCCTGAGCGCTTCCCAGGGTTTAATTTCAGCTTCCGCCCGCTGATGGGCCCGCGGGCGCTGTGCTTGGCAATTTGTATGCAGCACGGCTGCGGCGCCAACCAGTTTCCGCGCATATTCCGTAAACATGGCTGTGCCTGTCAGCCAAATCTCAATGCGAGAGCCTTACTTCCTGATCCATGAGTGGGCGACGCGCCGACGCGAGTAGGTAAGAAAGAGCCAGTGCTCCTCTATTCCCCACCCCCAGTAACGTAGGAAAAGAAACCCTCTTCCTCGTCCTTGTCCTTGCCCAATTGTGCGACGGGAATGTCATTGTCTATCCTGCATTTTTTTCCCGCGCGGTACGGATATCCAGCTCATCTACAGCTGTCCACTCTTCAACTTCACGGATATAGATAGGGCAGATTTGAAAAGATGACTTCTGGGAGTAAATGGGACTTCTCCTTTGCCCCGGTGACTCGAAAAGGTCGTAGTAGCCGGAGAATGGAATGCTATACTTACCCTACATCACCGACTCCTGTACTGTGATGCCGGAGATACATGCCAGCTGGCCATACGAATAACGCGGACGCGCGTTTGGCTTGTACGTAGTATAGTCTCATTCAGACGCTCGAACAAACAAACCTTGCCGGGTCTGTAAAAGTGATGATGCTGGGGATATCCACCAAGGTGAAGATCTGGGGGCACGCAGAACAAGAGGGATGGGTTTCTGAAAGGTCAAGCGTGAATCGACAGCTGGACGGCCACCTGCAGGCAGGAATGGGGTACTGGTAGAGGATTGGCTTACATTTTGCATAAGCGGTGAAACAGTCCATGTAGGGTTCATGTTCAGGCTCATTTCCATAATTGTGCATGTTTGTATTCGATCCATATCCTGGTCATAATCATAATCATAATCTAGCTAGTCTATAGTCTATCGCTCGGTTGGAAGGCTATATACAAAAAGGAGACATCTAGACATATACATGGTCATCCAACACGCAACGCGAAGCAAGCCTCATCAAACTCCTCGCTCCCCAAGACGAAAACAAAACTCATTCTCATTCAATCCCCCTCGGCACAATACTCCGCGCCCTCGCAGCAGCCGGCATCGTCTCCCACAGCACCTGTCTCACTTCGCGCCCAACCTGCTCAATCATGTCCATCGCCCACAGGACATCGAGGTGCTCATACTCCTCGATGACCTTGGAATGGACAACGCGCACATTCGGCTCGCGGCCGCTCTCCAGGCGGTGCAGGAGCTTGCGCCCGTCAACGAGCTGGTCCGCGCCGCCGATCCACAGCGCGAACGGCGGGGTTTGCGGGCCGTACCACGCGGTCGAATTCACGTTGGGACTCGAATTGGAGTTGGGGTTGTTGTTGCTGTTGCTGCTTGTCGATATTGATTGAGGATGAGGATGGGGTTGACGCGCCTCGTTGATCTCCGCAAGATACGCGTCCTTCGTCGCGAGGATGCACTGGTGCGTCGAGAACCCGTCCGCGCCGAGCCACCAGCGGATCGTCTCGGTGGAGACATACACGGGCGCGAACTGGAACATGCGGTCGCGGAGCCCATAGTCCCAGCGGACGTCGCTCCAGTTGAAGAGGTACGAGAAGACGATGTAGCCTAGTTTCCCGTAGATGCGGGCGTGCAGCCAGCGGCGGACAGTGACCATGAATGGGATGAACGAGTGGATGCCGAAGACGATTCTGAACAGCGCGGGGGAGATAACGCGCATGAAGCGGAAATAGATGCGGTGGACGAGGGGCCCCGCGTAGACTGCCGGTGCAAGGGCGCAGAAGACGGAAATGCGCTCGCCGAGCTCGGGGCGCTGGTCTTTCGCGAGCGCGACGAACGTCTGTGCTGTCCCCTGCGAGTGACAGACGAGGCCGAGTTTCTCGTAGCCTGTTTCGAAGAGCACGCGGGATGTTAGTGCCGTTACGTCGAAGGCGCCCATGTGCTGGATTGTCCAGCTCCACATGCGCGGGTCGGACGCGAGCATTGTGGTATGCTCGGGCTCGAGCCCGCACCGGTTGTTGCCGAGCCAGACGTCGTAGCCGGATTTGCAGAGGAAGAAGGCGAGGCTGTCATCGTCGTTGGCGCAGTAGGCGCCGGAGTTCTGGAGGAGGCCGTGCATGAGGAGAACTGGGTATTTTCGCCGCGCGCCGTCGAAGGACTGGGGATCCCTCCTGCCGTTGAAGATATGCGGCCCGCGCGGTTTGCGCTCGCTGGCGGGGAGAGGCGTGTACTCGTGGGGATTGTAGACGTGCCAGAGGGTGAGGATGAAGCCGTCTTCCGTTTGGACTTTGTATGTTTCGACATCTAATCCAACTCGTCTTGCGTAGTACCCGACATCGTCGACGACGGGGTCTTTGCCTCCTTCTAAAGGTGGACAGTCGTCGGGCGCTTCCTCGTCAACGTCTCTCTTCTCTTGTCGGAGCTTCCACCGGCGACTCGAGGTTCTCCGATCGAGTTTCCGCGCGCGCTCTTCAGCGTCGAATCTTCGCTGCGGTCGCGGAGTCTTCCGCTTGATATAGTGGCCCGTCGCGACCAGCAACAGCCAGGTGCCGCGAAGCAGAGCGCCGAGGACAACGACCAGCAGGAACAAGAGCGACAGCACAAATGACGCGCATTGGACCGCCAGATAGCGCGCAGTATCCAGCGCTGTCGGAGGGTGCACGTATACCGGCAGCGGTGGAAACAGTGGGTGTTCTGGTAGAGTAAAGACAGGGGCTTGTGGTGTGCCCAGCGGTGGCAACGACGGCCGTCTATCGCTGAGAAGGCTATCCGTCACAGTCGAGATCTCGTCGTCGTTACCCTCGTTCGGTACCCTATCAGCCGCGTGCAACCTAAGGACCGGCGGCTTTGCTGCCTTTGTCGAGGTCTTGGTATCGGATGGCATTATCGAGGGCTCTTTTTGGCAGTCCACCGATTTGCGAAGCGGTAGTTGAGGGCTCCCATAGAGGGACTCGATGGTTGTGGTAACAGCATCATGGGCAGGATTTGCTGTTATTAGCATGTTGTCAGAGGATAGTCATGGGACACGAAGACAGCTGCGTCATGTCTAGTTGCGGTCAGGAGGAAGAGGAGGATCAGGTGGAGTTGTGTAGCGACAGTGACTCCGTTAGAGGTATAGGTATTGCACCGCCAAAGAAATGCGGTCCCGATTGAAAATTACAGTAGCGATATGGAAAAAAAAGGAACTTTTGAAGCGACAGGAAGAAACAGCCGAGACATGTTTGAGAGAAGTCTGGGGATCAAGATCGAGATTGGCATTGCCTCCCCAGGCGATCGCTGCCGGTTGTAGAGCGCACGTGAAGGCGGAGCTGCTGTCACACGTCACATGCACAAGCCAAGCGATTATTGGCCGATCTATAAGAGTTCCTGCCTGAGGCTGCCAGGTCAGGGACGAAAACGGAGTTGGCAAGCGCAGTGGCGCAAGATGCCTAGTGATGATTTATGACGTTCATTCATAGTCTAACATATACAACATGCGCTATATCCAAAAGGTACCAATAGAAAGAAACAATAAAAGAAATTGACATGAAGCAGGCCTAAACCGAAGCCTTCTCGACATGCTCGAGCACTTTCTTGGCCCGAGCGTCTGCCTCCAGTTCGGCCAAGCCACTACCCTTGCGCCCAGCAGCAACGTCGCGCACATCCATATAGTTCACAGACGGAACGAAACCCTTGGATTGCCAGGCATGGGGGACCTTGTTGTAAAGCTCATCGACCTCCTCAAGACTGAGACCCTTGGTCTCATAGATGCAGGTGTAGACGAAGACGCCGGCAATCAAGCAGAATCCTCCCCAGATGAAGAACACCTTGGACTGGAGGTTGGCGTTTCCGGGACCAGAGTCAACCATGTATGGGGTGGCGTAAGCAATGGCCCAGTTGAGAAGCCAGTTCGCAGCGGTGGTGATGGAAAGACACTTGGCGCGAGCCTTGAGCGGGAACAGCTCACCGGTGACGACCCACGCGACGGGTCCCCAAGAGGACGCGAAGAAGAAGATGTAGACGCAGACAAAGGCGATTAGAACTTTGTTGGCGACGCCAGAGTCGGTGGTTGTGCCGACGATGGCCACAATGAACTGGCTGACGCACATACCGACAGCGCCGAAGAGCAGGAGCGGGCGACGACCCCATTTCTCAACCATCCATAGTCCAGGGAATGTAGAGACGACGTTGACGATGTTGGTGATCAGGGTGATGATAAAACTGTTGTTGATGCCGGAGTGCTCGAAGAACGTCGTTCCATAGTAAACTGTTATTGTTAGAACGAGGCAGCAAATATTAGGGCTTAGAGTACTTACAGATAAAGTTCACACCAGCCAACTGCTGAAGAGCCTGCACGGCGCAGCCAGTTGCGAGACGCTTGCCAATGGACCCGCGAAGGATCTCCAGGTAACTAGCCTTGCCAACGCTGAGCTCGTACTCGTGGTTCGCGCGAATCTCCTCAAGTTCCGTGATGAGAGCAGGATCGTTGATATCCAAGCGTCGGAGGCGCGCAAGGGACTTGGTCGCGGCCTCGTGTTTGTCCTGCTTGATTAGGAATCGAGGCGTCTCAGGAAGAATTATCATGCCCACAACCAAGATGATAGCCCAGGCGAATTGAATAGCAACGGGAATACGATAGCAACCGGTGTCATTGCGGTCTTTAGTAGAATTGTTCACAATAGCTGCAAGCAGCAAGCCAATTGTGATCGCCAGCTGGTACGCACCGACAATGGTACCTCGAATCCACTTGGGTGCAGTCTCAGACTGGTATAGAGGGACAGTCGCGGACAGCAAGCCAACACCGAAGCCAGCGAAGAACCGACCAGCAACGAACAACGGAATAGCGGTAGACGCCGTCTGCAAAATGACACCAAAGCAGAAAACAAAGCAGTCGAGAATCATGGCAATGCGTCGACCGAAGTAATCAGCGACGGGGGCGGCAGTGAGGGCACCGAAGAAGGTACCGGCGGACAGAAGCGAGACGATCATTGAAGATTGAGATGATGTGATGTCTGGGATGTGGTCGTTGGGGTTGATGTAGCCAGTAGAGAACTGCCTACGCCAGTATTTCATGGCGAGGATGCCACTGATTGTGCCGGTGTCATAGCCGTACAAGACACCACCGAAGGCCACAAACAGGCCGATGAGGATAGCAGGGGCTGCAGAGCCCGCCGCATCATCAGGCTTCTTAAGCATAAAGCCCATGATGAACGAGAGGTGTTTGTGCTAAGAGATAAAACAAAGATGTGTTTTGGCGGCGGAGAAGAAGAATAGACTGAGAGAGAAGGTGAGAAACAGATCGACGCTCTCACCACCAGCGGGCACGGCCGTAGATTTTATACCCCGAATTCAAATGCGGAGGAAACAGCGCCAGCCAGAGGCAGACAGAGGGAGACCACAGCAAGCCGGGCCATGGCCGGCCGGGGACAAACATGATGGGGAAAGCTCGAGGGGCCCCGGGCTCGGGCCAGGGCCGAAAACAGCAACCGCCACAGAAATGCGCCAGAACGGAATCGGTGAGCCCGCCAGCCTGTTACCAACGCGCAAAGGCATGCGAGACATCGTGGAAATCATCGTATCTGCACGATCGCGCAGCGGATTTGCAAAACACCTTCCCTTCTGCGTTGGTAGGAAACTCACTAGGGGCGCGGTCTAGTGAGAAACAAGACGCGGGTCCGGGGTCGCTAGTCCTCGCTACCACGGCACGAAACCAATCTGGAACGCCGGGCAGGGGCCGAACGAGATGCAGTGGCGACTCGGTCGGGATCTAGCCAAGGGGCCAGGGTCGGGACCGAGAGGATTGAGGCTATACAGGCTGAGTGGGCGAGTCACCCGACGGAGGTTACCTGAATCGACCGGCATTGTTGGTCACGCAGTGAGCCGGCGAGTCAGTGGCACGAGACGGTGGGCTCTGGGGATGGGATGGGGAGCCGGTCGCGGAGAGATCTGAATCTGGGGTGGCACAAGCGAGAGGATCGACATTGCGGTGCGAGATACGGGCAAGACGAGTTGAGGTTGAGGTTTGAGATGGGAGAGAAAAACCGCTCGCGGTCGGCCACTGTCAGGATCACGGGTTCACCAAGCTACGCCCAGTACAACGACTGCAATGCTTATTACTGTCGCCAATGCCCTTGTTGCCCTTGTCTCTAATCTAATTCTACTTGATGGGCGAAACGTAAATACCGAGAGACGAGACATTCATTATTTCCATTATTTCCACGAAACCGAATCCCGAGTCGGCACTGGGCAGTCCCATCCCCAGACTCAGCCCCTCGTCCGATAATCGGGGCCAAACCCCCAGACCAGCGACAAGGCCGTTGTTTGATCTCGATCCGGCCTGTGGGGTCCACCACAAACATCCTTCTGCCCTCGTGACCTCCTGGAAATGCTATCGATTATTTTTAGCCAAATATCGCCTCTTCAGTCTGCATGCCTCGGCCAGGAATTGTTGAGCGCGGATTCGTGAAAATTCTGTACGGAGTGTCCAGATCGCACGACAGACAGACGAGATGCATAAACAGCTCAAACTTGAGACCGAGAGCCGATCTGCAGCAGTAGTGCTCGCTTATTGCGCCGGGATTTTCCCGCCCCCTGCTAGTGCGGCGCAGCCAAGCTGTAAGGTCAAGAGTAAGACATCTTAGCACCGGGCGTTAAGCTTTGCCAGCGTCATGCTAAGCAGTAAGTAAGCACACCGTCGTTACTCCGAGTAGACACCTGAACCGTGGTACCTCGAATTCTTGAAGCGTGGCAAGCTAAACAGGGGCGCAATACAATGGCCTTTGATTCTTTGTCCATGACTATTTTCTGGGCTCCCACACGGTCAACGACTATCCATGCGTCCGATTGAGGGGCAGCCAGTCGTAATTGTCTTGCCACTACAGAATACGGAGTAGCGAGCTCCATTTTACGACAGTTGACCAGATAAATCCCGCATAAAATGCACAAGGAAAAGCTAAGGTCAGCATTGTAGATGTAAGGCCAAAATGAATGTAGCTACTAGCCAGAAAGAGATTAAATAAAACGCCATCTATGCAAGGACAAGCGAAAATGACACCCATATGCATAACAATCCCAAAGATATCAGTCACCATCTCCAAATCAAGATCACATACCACCCCAGCGCCACGCAGGCAACGCTCTTGACGGAGCCGATGAACTCCCCCCACGCGCGGCCAAAGAGCGTGTCATTTCCGCGCCGGCGCCGATCCGGGTTGTTGGGTTTCCACTTGGACGTGTCAGCCTCCTCAATGTAGTCGAAGCCGGGGTAGCCATTCGAGTTGCCGTCGTTATTGTACGACTGTGGCGGGGTGTAGCGGGGATTATTATTCGTTGCGCGGCTCGCTAGCCCGCCCGGTTTAATCAGAGAGGTGTCTGGGTAGCTGGAGGAGGTGTGTGAGACGGCTCGGCTGCGGGTGCGGATTACGGGCGTTTCGGTGAGGGGGAGGATTGGTTCAGGGGTTGGTGAGTCGGTTTTGCGGAGGGCGAGGATGACGGCGCGTACGGTGAGGACGGTGAGCGTGAATGCGAGAATGAGGCCGTAGTAGATGAAGATGGAGAGTTGGTCGGGGAGAAGGCAGAGGTGGTTTTGGAGGGTGCTTCCGGGGCTCGGGGAGTCAATCGAGCTCCCGGTTGTAGGGTCGATGGGGTTCCAAAGACTCGTCAGAACAAATCCTGGTTTCCGGACGCCCATTGCCCAGGATGTACTTTTCACTGTAATTTCCTTGGGCGACCCGCTGTACTCGCGGTGCGCGATTTCGCAGTAGTCGTGGTCGTCCCCAGAGTAGATATGGACCAGGTTTGGGCCAACCTTAGACACGATGTCGTTGGAGATCGTCTTGGTCAATACATTCTGATATTGATATCCGCCAGACAGCTTCAGGGCATTCGGCTCGTCCTCTTCCAACCCCTCAGCAGATTGGGGATATCGCTCCCTTAGCGGTCCGCATGGTGTCGCTGTTTTCCGATACAGAGGCACATGCGACAGAAGGATAGCCGGAAATCCTATAATATCAGGATTGTCTTCGCGGTATATCGTAGGCTTTGAGGGCTCCGTGACTTCATGCTTGAACAGCCGACCATCTCTAGGCTTCCCCAGATAGCGCAACTCGTCCATCTCTGCTCGGCCGCGGTGTACCTTCATTGCATTCAGAAAATCCTCAGGTTCCTGCCAGATCCTCTGGTTCGGCCGCTCGCCGTCTCCGTTTCCAGCGCCTGTGCTTCCAGTCCGAAGATCCGGCTGATCCATTGAACTCAACGAAACACTGTCCACCGACACAAACGTATGGTTGCCAATAACATCGACACGGTTCCCCTTGCCGAAGAAGTTCTGAAAGCGATCGCGCACCGGTAATTGGACCCCCGAGCCGAATCCCTGATCGTGATTTCCCGGCAAGCTGGCGATCAATTGCCGGCCTCGAAAGTTCGCCGACTCCGTCTCCTGACTACTCCACGGGTC
The DNA here is from genome assembly GCA_003719405.1 of Aspergillus incahuasiensis. NCBI lineage: Eukaryota > Fungi > Ascomycota > Eurotiomycetes > Eurotiales > Aspergillaceae > Aspergillus > Aspergillus incahuasiensis. The sequence continues at coordinate 35,580 of RHLP01000524.1, forward strand.
CAAGAAGATCTTAACAAAGCGATGGAACTCCTTCTTCCAGAAATCATCATTGTACTTCCTCCAGCGCTCCTCGGGGCTAGTGCTAGTCGGCGTCGACCATTCCCTTCCGCCATCGAAGAGGTCGCCCAAAAATAAGACCGAGTCGGGATCGAGGGTCTGTTGTATGGACGAAAAAGAGCGACGCATATACTGGTCGGTAAACTTGATAGTAAGGGTAGATAGCGGCCATGGGCGGTCGGGATAAGTGTGCGGGTCGACGAGCTGGGGGTCTGCGATGAAGGCGACATGGTGTGGTCGAGCATTGCTAGGCTGGATGTCAGAAGTATCAGCATAAAATCCTCAGCGTATAATAGAAGCGCCGCGACAACTCACCCATTTCTCCCAGGAATCCCAGACACAAGCATCCACACTCTCGCGGAACACACTCCGCTCTCCCCACCACAGCGTGCAGATCCAAAGAACAATCAAGCCGTTGGTAAGGGTAAAGAGTGTTTGAAATGTCTTTAATGCCAGCCCCTTCAGCTCAGCCCCGCTCTTGTATCGATTCAATTGACTCGAAGCCGTCCGGGCGGCCGAGGCGAACCCTTGTGAAGCCCATAGCGGCAATGCATCGTGTACTGATCTCAAAAGACCAGACGGGGTGGTCTCTCGGCGGGCAGGGCGGTATACATTGTTGGTGGGTAGGTATGAATAACTCATGGTCGAAGCTCAACCGGGTGGTGACAAGGAATCAAGGTCGCTGCATTGCTCCGCGGAGGTTGAGGCCACTTCGCTGGCGGGTTCAGGGGGTGGGCCGTGTCAAAGACCGCCGTTGCTGTAGGAGATTTCTCTAGATATTTTAAAGCATCATGTTCTGCGAGGTATGAAAGGAGTGGACTGGTCTATAGAATAAACCATAGGGGATGGGATAATAGATGGATCTGAGCCGCTTGAACTCGACTCTTTCTCGAGACTTGGTTGGGGCCTCCACGATCGGCAGGGCCCACATCACGTGTTTATACTCATACCGGCGCAAATACAAAGTACAGAGCAAGATACCAAAATATCTATTCAAGGTTGTTGAAGCGCTCTGATAGCGAGAGCCTCTCTACTAGGCAGTTTTCTTCCATTCCCCGTCATGCGGAAGGTCAACATTGGAATGTGAGCTTCTGAGGTAGTAGTGATATGGTTATTTTTAGCCGAAGCATCGTTTTATATATAACCGGAATCAACTTAGCTCCGTAAGTAAGAATTCAAGCATAAATGACAGACAGATGGCTTGGTATGTATCACGCGTATCATTAGGTTCTCGAGTACCCTATCTAATAAGACAAATAATATGATGCGATCGAAGGAGTTCGAGACACTCTCGACAGAGGATGGGGTATAAACAATGCCAAGTTGCAAAATGCACTTTTCGGAACACTTAGTAATAAACAAGCGTACAGATATGACGAAAGATAGTAGATGTTTAGGTTTAAGTGGGCTTCGTTGGGCAGCAGTGGCCGCCTCCGCACTCATCGCCGCATTCCATGAGACAGGCCTGGGGATCGGCATCGCGAACACTAGGGGTCCGGCTGGGGATTGCCGAGTGTGAGTGAACCGAGCCCGGCTGGTTGTCCTCTGTATCACTGTCGCGAGGGAATTCTGGCTGGATAGTCGATGACCGAATACCATATGCGTGAAAGCATTCGCTCACTTGCTTGGCGAGGTTCATGTAACGCTCAGAGCCTTCGCCCTTGATTTCAGTGTCGACTTGAATATGAACTGAAGCAACGGTTTTTGTGTCGCTGAGCTGCCAAACATGAAGGTGGTGGGCGCCAATAACACCTTCAAGACTCTCGATATCCTCTTTGATGTGGTCGATGCTCAAACCGTGAGGGACGGCCTGTAATAGGATGCGAGAGGCAGCTTTGCAGAGAGGAATCGCGGATACCAGGATAATCACTGTGATCACAAGAGAAATACCCGGGTCCACGTAGAACCTCCAAGAGTAGTCCGTCAGCCAGATGACGAGAGCAGAGAGAATGACACCGATGTTGCCCAAGGCGTCCCCCATGACATGGAGGAAGACGCCCCGCATGTTGAGATCGTGGCCGTGCTTCTTGTCCTTGGGTTTTGGCTGGGCGTGGTTATGGGTTTTGTGAGCGTCCTTCTTCGCCTGCTTTCCGAGATGAGCGTGCTCTTGGGTGTAGTTGGACGCGCGATCCTTGTGACCGAGCAACGTCGACCGTTCGGTAGGCCCGTCGTTGTCCAGGCTACCCTCTCCGCGCCCGTCTGACTCGAAGCTCTCGTCATCGTCAGAGTATTGGTTTCGATTGGCTGCGATGATGATATCTTGTCTCATGCTAGCTGGGTGACCGCCAATATCTTCCAAGCCTCGGCGGGAGCTGCGGTGTTGGCTGTCAAGGGTTCGGCTGCGAGAATAGGCCGCGGTAGGTTCGGTAATTTCGCCCTGTAGATAAATGAGTAGGTGCGCAAAGATGTGAGAGAAGGTAGACTGACAGCACCGCGCTCTGCATGGGAGTGGCCATGGTCGTGGTTATGGCCGTGCTCCGCGGCATCAACGTCTTCCTCATCGCCATGAGAGTGACCATGACTGTGTCCGTGGCCATGAGAATGGTCGTGGAACAGAACCAGACCCAAGATATTCGAAACCAATCCGGCGCAACCCACACCGCAGACAAGTTGGGGATTCTTGACCTCCTGCGGCTCAACCAATCTTTGTATCGCTTCGAGAAAAATAGACAAACACAGGGCGACGAGAAAGACACCGTTTACGAGAGCACCAAGAGTTTCGGCTCGTTGCCACTATTTCCCGAGAGTCAGGCCGGATTTCAACAAGGGCGGGGCTGAAGGGGAGGACACTCACCCCGTAGGTGTACATCTTAGAGGACGTTCCGCGGTTGGCAACTTTGACAGCCCAGAGTCCAACCAGTAGAGAGATCACATCGTTCAGCTAGGAGAGGTCAGATTTGTAGCGGATAGACGTTGATATGTCGTACCATGTGAAACGAGTCGGCGACGAGGGCAAGGGAGTGGACGGAGTAGCCTAGGAGACAGCGTGAGAGACAGACGCCTATCATTGACAAGGAAAGACAAACCAGCGATCAATTCTAGCAGAAAAAAGGCCGAATCAATCACCAGCAGGATTATGATCCTGTTGGTCTTGGAGAGACCCATGGTGGTTGCGACGCGGAGCTTCGCGATAATGCGCGATCGGAGAGGCAGCCCAGGATGCGACGAAAACTGTAACGGGGGTATGACGTATTAGAGAGTAAGAGGACCGTCGCAGAGAGGATGCAAAGGATGCATGGGAGGTATGGGAGGAGGGATAAAATATTGCAAGGGAGTTGGAGAAATCTTGAACGGATGCCGTAACCAAAGAAGTGGCGGGACCTTTCTGCTTTCTGCCTGTTCTTAGTCTTCTCTTACTTCTGCCCAGCACCCACTTCGTGCGTTCGCTAGCACAGACTATGCCTCTAGGTTTTCTTTTGTCGGCTTCATCGCTCTATTAGCCCTAGAAGCGAGATTTCGTTACCCACTGTCTACAGCCTGGTGTGTTGAGGTGTTCGGCCAATTTCCTGCGATCCTCGTCATCCCGGCTTGCGTCATATCCGAGGTCGGACCTTCCGCGGTAGCATAGCAGCAGCATCACATCCATCAGATCGCCTCGTATTGACCGAGTGATCCGATTCGTTCTATTCGCCCGTAAGCAACAGCCATTTGGAAAAACATGCGCCTCTAGGTTCAGCAGCTGCATGAACACGGACCCAATATAGCCCCTGGAGCTCGTCCACCGGCCAGCACAGGAGCTGAGTCGTCGGAGCTAGCGGACACACGTCAAGAGCTTCTTGCATATTGACATGTTGAAGATTGCCCCGACCCTTCAGCTTCGATCGTATAGCTTCTGAAGGAAGAATCTCTGTACGAATGTATTCGTTTCAGACTCCTCAAGCCTGCATCGATCATTCAATGTTTAACGGCCTAGATGGCAGTACATCTTGCTTGCTTCAAACAGCAGATTCTAACACTGCTTTGAACGAGAAGGCTTGCAGATTTTGGGACCACCTGCGAGGGTTGAAGCTGTCATGAGCCCGATTAAAGAGTCTGTGGAAGCCTTTGAAGAAAGCCTCGATGCCTCGCACATCGATATAATCGAATGGTTCCGAGAAGTTCCAGCCAAGCTTGAGGTCGTTGATGTCCGATTATCGATTCGCACGCAACCTCATAAAATCTGGAAGGTTTACCCCGAGAACTCGTTCAACTCTCTGTGTGAGTTGGATCTCCTGCAACCGACGATCAGCAAAGCTGACCTTAGCAAAATTGAAAATGTGGACTACTATATCAGTGCTGGGCCAGCTAACTCGACTGTCAGGACGTGAAAAGGGTCCTTGATGCCCATTCTGAAGTCGAGGCGTTCTTGCTCCAGCTCATTCTCAGACAGGGGATCATTAACGAGGGCCGGCTCTGTCCAAACATATACTCACGCTCTACGCCCAAACGCCTGGTACCCTCGTCCGTCAGTTCTTATCAAAGTCAGTTGCTCGATAAGTTGGAGACTCGACCTTGGTATCAGAGACGTGTCAGCAATCTTGCGGGCATCGGCTGATCGTTTGCATACCGAATATAGTGGTCTCATTAGTGATCTAAGATGCTGGACCAAGCATTTCAGTGGATAATTCACCGGACCTGATGCCCCGTAGGTACCTGATTCAGCCACAACAACAGCCGTAGAACCGAGAGGCTCACTTAGCAGAATTTTCGATCTTTAGAAGGTTCGCACTTTACATAGTCGCCAATGCTTAGATTGATGGAAAGTGCTCATGATTCTACACAGATGCCACGGAAATCATGGGACGCTGGTTTGCCAGCAGGTGAGCCATAGTCAATTCGAACCATCGAGCACAAGCCAGATACAACATGCACGGTCCCGAGAAAGCGGGCAAGAATCCTTTACGAGTTATCTCTCCGTAACGGGGAACCATCCCTGCCGCGCAGGATTCGGCCGTTCGTCAAGGAAGCCCTCATGCCACCGAGACCGGCGAATGAGCGCAACTCCATATTCAGCGTTCGTTCGCTAGCGAACTGGTCGTTTCACCAAGACAAGCTAGTAGTGCATCGAGCGAATGGCAGTGGATCATGCAAGGCAATACAGCTCCAGCGGTGCCGCCGCAATGCAGCTAGGGCCGCTAGACAAACTGCTAAATAGCGGGCAGCATATTAAAGATGGGGCCCGCACAGTTGGAGAAGGGGACTTTTGACACTTATTATTATTTAAATCGGATACCCCGGCAAAAAGCATTGAGGCAATCGCTGAAGCCGTTGGATCACCAAAATGCTTCACCTCGTGCCTTATATTTTCTTCGCTTGGATTGCCTATGTGGTGGGCCTGGTGATCTACCGGCTGTATCTGTCGCCGCTTGCCAAATTCCCAGGGCCCAAGCTAGCGGCGGCGACGCTTTGGTATGAAACTTATCATGATGCTTTTCGCTGGGGGAAGTACACGTTTGAGATTGAGAAAATGCATGAGCGATATGGTAAGTCTTTCTCTATTTTGGCAGGACGATACTTACGATGCAGGCCCCATCGTCCGGATTAGCCCGCATGAACTGCACATCAACGACCCGGAGTATTACGAAGTTCTTTACTCGCGCGACAGTCCGCGGAACAAGTACGACTATTTCACAAGTCAGTTCCCAGTTCCCGGCAGCTCTATCGCGACCGTGGACCATTACCATCACCGTGTCATTCGCTCCAACATGAACCCCTACTTTTCCATCACTCGCGCGCGGAAACAAGAGCCCCTCGTCCAGGCCTTGGTCAACAAGCTCGTTGATCGCCTACAGGCTTACAAGGGCACCCAAACGCCAATCAACCTCCAACACGCATTTACCTGCTTCGCGACCGATGTCGTGTCTGACTACTCCATGGGTGCAGGATTCCACTACCTCGACTCACCAGACTTCATCCCCGACTGGAGCGATACTCTAGCCTGGAGTGTGAAAAACGGCGTGTTTCTGAAGGCTTTCCCGTGGTCGGGAGCGCTGCTCAACTCCATGCCCCAATCGTTGCTTGCCCACATTTACCCTGGAATGGGTCTCGTCTTCCAATTTCAGGACCGGTGCAACAAGATCGTTCAAAGAATCATGGCCGAGCAGAAAGAGCAGGGCTATGAGAAGGTTAAAGACCAGTTTGATCAGCCGACATTTTTCCACGACGTCCTCAACAGCAACCTTCCCGAACACTTGAAGACTCCGGAGCGACTGGCTCGCGAAGTTCAAGCCGTGATTGGCGCTGGCTCGGAGACGACGGGCAAGATGTTGACCTGGACCATGTACTATCTGCTTGAGAACCCGGAGAAAATAAACGCCCTCAAGGATGAGTTGAATCGCTTGGACCCCGACCAGACGGCGACTCTTGTGGACTTTGAGAAAATGCCGTACCTGACTTCTGTTATGCTTGAGGGACTCAGGTAAGTATTTTCGAACTTAGAATCTTACGGAAGCTAAAATTTGTCCAGACTTTCATACGGCTCTAGCTCTCGACTGCAAAGGATCGCGCCCGACCGCGACCTTAAGTTCAACGAGTGGTCCATCCCTGCAGGAGTAAGTTGGCTGATTAATGTAATTAACAATAACTGACGTAGTAGACTCCTGTTGGCATGACAAGTGCCTTGATCCATCACAACGAGGAAATCTTTCCTGAATCCCACGAATTCATCCCCGAGCGATGGGTGGACCCTGAGAAGCGCAAGTACCTCGAGAAGTACATGGTGTCTTTTACCAAGGGCTCACGACAATGTGTCGGCATGAAGTATGTCCCCTCTGACTAGTATAAGGCCCATAGTCTAATAGTACGCAGCCTGGCTAAGTCGGAGATTCTACTATGCCTCCCGGCCGTTGTTCGGAAGGTGGATATGGAGCTGTTTGAAACAACGCGCAAGGACGCGACACTCGCCCACGATCTTTTCCTGGGCTTTGCGGAGGAGGGAAGCAAGGGCGTTCGTGTGTTGATCCGGTAGACCCAGACCGTAGTGTTTGCAGTCTCCATCCGGTCCTCAACGGCAGATTGATTTTTATACCAATGATACTACTCGTTCTATTCGAAGTGATACCGACTGGTTGTTCGGCACCACTCCTCATTTCCACTGGCCAGGTACCTGAGAGCCTGAATATACTTCGCCTCCTCGTCAGATAGAGGCCCCAATTCCCCAGCCAACCGTGTCATCTCCCCCTCCACTTCCCTTGCAGCTACCCAGAGCACCTTCTTCGCCCCGTCAAACCCAATCCCCAGATTTCTTGCTAGGATCGGCAGAACCGAGCACAGAGCCGCGCCCTCCTCTTGACCCTCGCTCGCCTCTCTGAGCTCCTTCTCCCAAGAGCATATATCATTTGTGATGATCAAGTGCCGGATCGTCGTTTTCTCAAGCGCGTGGAACTTCGCTCGTACAGATCCTGAGATCACGATGCTGTTCGCGAAGCGGACTAGCGCGGTGAAGAAACTGCCATCCTTTCATATCAGCCACCTTCGCCATTGCTACATACTAGATTGGACGAGACAACATACTCCCCACCTACATCCCTGTACCGGAACTCAAAGTACTCATCTAGCTGCGTAATCTCTAGACGCTCCTTGTCCGTCTGCGCGAGAAATAGTGTAACGGCACCGCTAAGAACATCGCTTGCAAGCTCCGGACTATGAGAGTTCAAGTCTGATACAATCTTGCCCAGGACCCTTTCAACAGGGCTTTCTGGGTCTGCCTGTGCAGCCCCTTGCATGATACCGAGTAATCTTGCCCCGATACTTCTGGATTCGGACATGGACATTTGGCTGAATGCGTCTGTAGCCGCTATTATCAGCATTTGAATGTGCACCCCCAACAACAAGTCACCACGAAGGGGTAGCTAGCTACCATCGAGAATACCCGTCAAAGACGCAAACAGCGCCGCGCTTTCTAGTCGCTCCAGAGCACCCTTGGGACATATTAGCGCCATGAAGCGGCCAAAACCTTGCTCTTGGAATTCATCTTTGGATTCCTGCGACGAGAAGGGGTAGGCTTCGTCGAGGTAGGCGTGCAGGGACTGGGAGAGTTGAGCGGCTTGGGGGTGCAACTTCACGGGGAGGGTCGTTGGGGGACTTCTGACGTTATCCGCCATGGCCTCAAGGGGTCCAGTGATGGAAGTGGCGATGCGGAGATGAAGAAAGGGATAGGGAGTGGAAGGACGGCGAGACGGAGATGCCGTCGCGTGTTGGTTGGGCTCAGCCTTCCAGACCCACTTTGGATCGAGAATATCTCCGCGACCGGGCGATACGGTGCTTATACATCCTCAGCACGAGCCGGGAAGAGCCCTTCTACTTACAGCAACAAACGAGCATTAGCTCTCAAATGCTGATATGGTACAGTCTTCCATAATTGAAGGCATGCCCAAGCACATCACGCCCGTCTGCAACATAGATTGAGGCGAGGACCCATCTTGCAACCACTGGGCTGCCCCTTTGTCGCGACTCACCTAGGATGGAAGATCCATATCGAGTCCTCAAAACACAGTAGTAGCTATACTCTGCACAATCATGTCAATCTATCAGCCGGAGAACTCCAGACTCGACGTCATTGGACCCGCCATTTACCCCGCCAACCAATTTCAATCCGGGTACTCCGTATACACCGCTAGCCCTAACTTCCCTATTGCAAGGCGCAAACTTACCCTGAGAAGAGGGATTCCCCGGGGAGTGATCTCCTGGTACTTACCCGTGTGCGGGGTTCTACTGCCAATTCAGCCGGAACTCTACAAAAGAACCTTGTTGATCCCTTTCCTCCGCTGCACTATGCAGGCCGTACGAGAGTACTTCCACCAACCACCATCGCGCTTCATCCGTGACACCCCGCGATGTACCTGCAAGCAAACAAGCTCGTCATTTCTTGTTCCAAGAACCGACGGCAGTGCGCTTTTCTATAAAAGCTGCTCCCACTTCGGCCCCGTCTTGCCCAGCTCCAGCATCACTCCGACCTCAGTAATTCCTCGGCAATATGAATTCCATTTTCACCTCCCTGGTCTTCGCTACCAGTGTTCTCAGCGCCCCAACAAGTTCTCACTCCAAAGGCCTCCTCTCCAAGTTCTCCTCCCTTGTCACCTTCGGCGACAGCTACACCGACGGCCGCGTCTACTCATACACGCCTCCGGTCTCGCCCGTCACCAGCAATGGCAGCACAGGCGGACGCGTGTGGCCAAACTACATTGCGCAATACACAGGCGCGCACCTCTACGACTACGCCGTCTCCGGCGCCGTCTGCGACGCGGTGATCGCAGACTCAGAACGCAACGCCATCAAACAAGACCAGATCCCGCAATTCCTCGCCGACAATTCCTGGCGCAACGAGTCAACCAACGCCCCCGCCCTGATCAACAACCCCGCCGAGACCGTCTACGCGATCTGGATCGGCACCAACGACCTCGGCTACGGCGGGTTCCTGACAGAGGTGCAGCCCGACGGGATGCCGCTGACGTATTTCACGGACTGCGTGTACGCGCAGCTGGACCGGCTGCATGAGGTCGGGGCGCGCGCGTTTGTGCTTCTCAACATCGCCCCGCTGGATCTGAGCCCTGTTTATGCGCGGCCGGAGGATGGCGGCCTGCCGAGCCCGCAGTTCTGGACGGATCGGGCGGACTATGAGGCGAATCTGACGCGCTCGAGCGAGAAGATGCGCCAGTATCTGACGGGCGTTAATGCGGTGTTTGAGTACCAGACGCCGGTTGATGTTGTGCTGAGGGAGAGGTACCCCAAGAGTAGCTTTGCGGTGTTTGATGTGCATGCTTTGGTATGATGCACCCGTCCATAGTTATACTTATGGCATCCACCTCCTGGATGTTTACTAACTTTACACATGTCTGACTGCGCGGATTGCTAATGATACATGTGCAGATCACCGATATCTATGAGAACCCGTCCAGCTACCTCAACGGGACCGTGCCGTATAACCTCACCAGCACGGTCGTGCAGTGCGGCGACGCATGCGCATCGAGCGACGTCCGCGATAGCTACCTGTGGTACGATGATCTGCATCCGTCGGAGCAGACGGATCGCATCATTGCGCGCGAGTTTGTGAATGTCGTCAAGGGGGATACCACATGGGCTAGGTTCTGGAGGAGCTAGGGCAAGCAGGGACTTAGCGAAGTTCAGTCGGCATATTGGTCTCTTGCGAGCTCGAGCCGTCCATATGGATGTCCAGATTGCATTCTGTTGAGTAAAGGACATGATAGTCGAACTTAGGGATCTTACAAATGACAGTATTCAACCACCTTATCGCTTGATAATGAACCTTTCACTAAAGCACCCCTTCCACCATGTGAATCTCCCACCCAAGCAGAGGTTGCGAAAACGTGCTCCGTTACATTGTAGATATATTGGGCAGCACCTTTTCAACCCCAATTCCACATTGGAATCAAACCATCAACCCATTGCCAAACACACCACGCCTCCTGACTTGAACACCAGGCCCCTCGACCACGGCCTACAAGATACTAAGCATCCAACAGCACCCCCACAGCAACGACCGGTACCGCTCAACAACCATGACCCAGCCATGGCCATTTCCTTCTCTCTGACCCAACCGCCCTCCACTCCCACCATCACAGCACAAATCGAATTGAAAGGCGGATTGGGACAGTGCATACTTTGAAGCTAATCAAGGCTTACCAAAGCTCATCCAGACAAACGACAGTGACTGCCATCATGGCGTAGCTCTCTGCCAAGCACCGACAGTCTGGAAACTCCGAGAGTTAGGGCTGGATTCGCCGTGTTCTGGACTTCTGGTACTCGCGACCCACAAAGCGGGCCTCCACTTCCACTCACCCCCCAGCCGACGGCAATAAGAGAGAGCTGCTCTTCCTTAGACAGCGTGAGAGACAGAAAACGAGGCGGTGTTTCCCAGTATAAATTCAGCTGGGGAGATAGGAGGGTGAACGGAATGTAGATATGTATGAACACATGATCTAGATGGCTGTGAAATCGTCCATCCACTAGGTACCTATCCTACCCCCCTGCTCCCTTCCCAAATACATCTCCAACTCCCGGTCCGTCCAGTCCCACAACCCTCTCGCCATACTCTCATCCTTCGCACTCTCACTCTCATTGCCCGCAATCCCCATCGGCTCATAATACGCCCCTGACTCAACACCCCCACCCACACTGGCCCAAAGCTGGTTCCTAACCCCCTGCTCCACACTAGCCACAACGTATTTCGCGATAGTGCCTAGCACCTTGACCCAGCACGGCGACCCCGTCGCATTGTCCATGAGATTCGTGCGCACGACGCCCGGGTGCACGGAGACTACTGTTATTTTGCATTTGGGACTCGCATACCGGCGGGCGGCTTCTTTGCCCCACAGGATCAGGGCGAGCTTGCTTTGGCCGTAGGCGCGGTAGGGGCCGAGGGCTGTCCCGTCGGTGCGTAGAGACGCGTAGGCGAGTCCGGACTTGGGGGCGTAGTTGTGGCCGTAGCTGGATAGGAGCACGATCCGGACGTCTGAGGCGGATGTGGATACCGTGCCGGGGATACTTGGGGATGCGGATGCGGGCGCGGATGCTGTACGTTCAAGCAGGGGCATGAATAGCCGCGCAAGCAGGATATGGCCGAGGTAGTTCGTGCCGAACTGCACTTCGTATCCGTCCACCGTTTTGCTCGGTGGCACGGCCATGATGCCGGCGTTGAGCATGAGGATGTCGAGGCGCGGCGAGGAGTCCAGGACGACTTTCGCTGCTTGTTTGACTGATTCGAGAGAGGACAGGTCGAGCTGGAGGAACTTTATTGTTGTCTCTGACGGCGTGGGAAGCTGCGCGGTGATCTCGTGGATGGCGGCGTGCGCCTTGGTCCTGTCTCGCGCGGCAAGCCAGATCAGCGACGGGTTGTGCCGTGCGTATTCGAGCGCGGACTGCTTTCCGAGCCCGACGTTGCCGCCTGTGACGAGGATGACTTTGCCCGTGAGGGAGGGGATGTCGGTGGATGGGTTGAAGGGGGTGGATCGTTTGGTGAAGTTCATTGTGGGGGGCTTGGGTTGAGGCTGATGAGAGTTTTGGAATTGTGAACATGAGTGTCTCTTCTGGGGAGACATGGTAAGGCTTTGGACGTGGGAGTAAAGGTACTTTATATCTTATGGTCCTCGATGGACGTGGTGTTGGGTTAGGGCATGGCTTACGTTGCACGCCAAGGCCTGGGATGGCTGATAAAGCCACCGGAAATACCGTAAGCCTTCGTGGAGTTAAAGGTCGGTACCTAGCGTCGGACAGGCAGGAGTGTGGCAGTGTGATTAGACCGAAGAAAGAACATTAGCTCGAAGATATCCTTTTCAGTAAGGTATGATAAGCAGAGAACCTGGGAAGCGCAGTCTCCCTTCTCGTTGCCGCAGAGCCCTAAGCCTCAATACACGGGCAGTTTACCTATGTAAAAACATCCTGTTGACGAGCTGGACAGTATGCTTGGCATCTGGAAGCAAGAACTGACTTGAACCCAACATTGGAAGGGGTCTAGTATTTTGCTGATTTGAGAATCCAGAAAACGCGTACCAGATCCGGTCATATCTGCCGGCCTCATGATTTGATGCCTCGGCCGCCTCCTCCGCGTCACTCTCTTCCACAGTATCTTCTTCCAAGGCCCAGAACTCATAGTCAATGTCTGATCTGACGTCGACTTCGCTGGGGGGTGCCAGGCTCATTAAATAGTCTGGGTCAAGGTCTTCTTCCAGTACATCAGCTGCTCCGGAGAGAGCTACCAGTCGGTTCAAGGCCCATTGCATCTCTAAGAGATCGTACGACGGGAGAGGCCATGAATTGTCCCCAGATGGTCTCTCAGTTGACCAAACCAACCTGTCGCCGGATGTCAAGATCCGAGAAGTCTCGCAATCATGCAATCGAGACCCCTGGTTAGACCTTTGTAGCTGCGAGCGATTGGCTGGTGGGCTCCGCAGGTCTTTATCAGCGTAGGGATGAGTTTGCAGCCAGTAGAATTCCACTGTCATCTCCGACCCGTCATCTGATTTACTGATCGGTTTGAACCCGATCTTCCCGGAGTCCCACATATCGTGGACGTGGCTGCACAATGACAGCAAATTTGAGATGATTTCCGTCCTTTCCGGCCCGGAGATAGCAGCTTCCCACGCTTCTATTTTCTCTTTTGGATAGAACAGAGCCAACCGCGTCCACCACAACCTGTGCTGGACTGTGCCAGCGTTCTTGCTGATAGAAACGGGGTAGATATGGGCTTTGTGTATGGAGTCTGACAAGCCAGTAACAAGGCATTTCCCCTTGTCGCGTTTTGCACACTGTCTCATTTAGTATCCAAGATAACGAGAACTGAAAGGATCATGTAACTCACATTGTTGGCAGCCGAGCCAGAGCGCGATGCCTCGTCTTTAACAGAAGAGGTAGGTGTTGTGGCGAGCAAGGTTGGTGAGGATGTGTCCGTCAATACATCATCGCCGAGGCGTGCGGCCTTTGCTGGTCCTTTCGACTTTGGGGCCACCATCCCCGCCTTGCGCTTGATAGATCTCGTCTTCTGAAGCTTCGCGTTGGACACCTTCTCCTCCTCGACCTGTTTCACTGCGTTATCGATTTCGTCGACCTTCACACCCGGACTTTTATCCTTCATTGGGAGGTGAGCAGTCCCTAGAAGAATAATTGGTATGACTTAATTCTCTTCGATAAGAAGGTAATGGTAGACAAGTAATAAACTTACAATACTTCAAGTCTTTAGTCCATCTTGTCGATTCCACAATGGAAATTCGGTCAGTTTCGGGGATTGCAAGAAAAGTCTCCACGTAGCGGTCGAGCATCTCAGTCGGGGAGAGCCATAGGAAAGCCCAGAACCCTGAATTAACCGACACGTCATCTATGGAATCGGCAATTCTGCAGATTTGCTCGGCCCGGCCATTGTCATATATCTCGTCGTAGGCTGACTGGGTGAGATCATTTTCGTCCATTGCGAGGAGACCGCGATGTCGATTGGGACGCGTGGAAGAATGCTAGTTCAGAAGACAGCACTCTGGCTACCTGTACCAGTCACCTTCGGAGTATTCTTCCGTACCAGTCATCTTCGGAGTATACTTCCGGCGGCAAATGACGGTTTAGGAGATCAGCGAAAAGGGAACGTAGTCAAACGAAGATGAGACTGGAGATGAGAGATGTGTCAGTACTATTTCCGGCAAAATTCATTTTTTCCTTCAGTGCTTTCTTGACCTTATGGAATGGGTGGAGTATTTGGCGAGTAATCTTCGTGATATTGAGAGACCAAATCAGACAGACGTAGGTATGATGATCCTCCACCTCAGAAGGCCTGGAGATGTGAGGTATTGGAAGAAACTGTAATGATCGAAGCTGTTGACAATATCATGGACAAGAGATGAGGTTGGAACAAGGAGAAGGTCAAAGGGAAATAGGTTGGGTGAATGGAAGACGGTGAATGAAGGATGGTGAATG
>RHLP01000525.1:0-17042 GCA_003719405.1 Aspergillus incahuasiensis
GAATCAGATATTTATACTGTTACACAAACACCCATAGAAACTACTAGTAATGTTGTTCCTAAGCAATGGAGGGGTAATCAAACAGAGGCACCTTGCACCTCTCCAGAATCCGACAGAACTCGCCCGTCTATAAGCCACTGGACTTTGTTCTTGACACACTCCTCGATCCCGTGCGCGTCTCTCTTATCAGTACCAGCCCTTTTGTATAATCCCTGTCTAATCATTTACCCAGCCAATACTTCGGCGTCGTCTAAACTTGCTTCGCAGATTTGCGCACGAGATCAGAGCGGGGAAGTTGAATCCGAGCAGGTGGTGTTCCCTTCAGCTCCCACCAGCTGCACAAACCCGATCTGAACCACTTCGTGCGGTCGCACAACGATGGCACCAAATCTTGAAGACAGCGGAGTACAAATCCTTACGAGCGAATACCCCGATGCTGGTGTGACTCAAGACGTTCGAGCCGCCAACTTCTGGTCGCTAAGATGGACCGTTGGCGACGGATGGTGGCATCGCTCAAGGTGAGCTCTGCAGGCCACCACTAACACACTCATCTCTAACTCTTCAGCTACGTCGGAGCCCTTCTTTTCAACACAGCAGCATTTATCCTCCCGGCCCTCTACAGCACACTCGTGAAGATCTGGATCGCTAACATCGACTCCTCGCTTGTCGTTACGACGGACGTGTACACTTACATCGGAACAGTGGCGGAGGTGCTGAACGAAGGCCTTCCGCGGGCAGTATGGGTCACGATCGCCGACAAGGAGGCTCGTTCGTTCAAAACCCGACTTGGGCTCGCGCATACCCTTGTCGTCTTCCAAGCGTTCCTTGGGCTCATCATGAGCGTCGCATTTGCGGCCGCAGCCAGATCCTTCTCCAAGGCGTTTGTGCCGCATGACGTTCGCGAAGCAAGCATCACATACATACGGATAAGCGCTTTCTCAGCATTCAGCTCTGCGATCGAAGTCGCGGTCTCGAATGCAACGCGTGCGCTTGATAAGCCGGATGTCCCGTTCTTCATCAGCTCGATCAAAGTCGCGGTTAACATCATTCTGGACTTTCTCATCATATCGAAATTTCACGTCGGAAGTTGGACTCCGGATATCAACATGCAGGCGGCCATCCAGCTCACTTGCAACCTCGTCGCTGCTGCTGTCGGCCTGCTTTACTTCTTCGGGACCACCAGTATAGAGCGGATCGGGCGTCGTCTCCACTGGAAAAGCGAGAGGCCAACGGTGGCGGGATTTCTTGTCTTACTAGAACCCGGGTGTCTGACATTTATAGAGTCCGCCATCCGAAATGCTTTGTATCTCTGGCTCGTCTCGGGGGTTGTGGCCATGTCTGCAGACTACGCGACGGCATGGGGGGTCTTCTCAACCATACGCTGGGGATTGATCATGGTACCCATTCAAGCCCTGGAAGCAACAACTCTTGCTCATGTCGGTCATGCGTGGGGAGAGCTTAAACAGCAGAACGCGCGCCCTCGGTCGTGGTCGACTCTGTACAGTACGTATTTTCCAGCCGTCGCGTCAAAGAGGTTAGATCATGAATTAACAAAAACAGTCTTGACTAGACCCGCAATCCTCTCCGTCGCGATAGTGCTTGCGATTGAGATTCCATTACTCATATTCATGTCGCTATTTGGTTGCAAGTCCTTCGCGTTTTGGCTAAGTCAATCCGACCGCGTCTCCGAGATCGTCGCGCACATGTGGCATACAATTGACTGGCAAGTGAAACTTAAAAAACAATAGATTTGTTGCTTATGGGTATTTAGGTGCTATATCCTGTACGGGATATCGACCCAACTCGCCGCCATCCTCCTAGCGACCCGAACTTCCTGGTACCTCGGGCAATCCCTCATCTCAAACATCTGCTACGTTCTCCCCTGGGCGATCGTCTGCCAAGTCGCAAACTTGAACGCGGAAAACGCTTGGACATATCACAGCTTGGTCTTTGGAGGAAGTCTGGTCTTCTCATTTGGCGAGATTTTGGTCGTCGATGCGTTCTGGGCATGGAGGCTTTTGCAGGGAAAGCTATCTACGAACAAGGTCTGACTGTTGGATAGTACAAACAATATAGGCAATTCTGGATGTATCACCCCTTAGTCTCCTTCAAGGTGCCTTGTCCTAGTAAACCAGCCAGTAAGAGTTTCTACACCTACACTCGTATAATGAATTAGGGGCAAATTGATCAGATTGGCTGACAGCGCCCAAGCAAGACCCACACACCCTTAGCCCTAATTTCTCCATTCCTACGTGAATCCAGGAGTACATGACGGTGGTTAGTTAACAGGGCAGAGTACAGCTTTTGGTGAAGGGAACAAAGGTGCATCCATGCTGCAGTCCTATTGTTCACCCACCAACAGAGAGATAGCCATGCACATTCCCTGACTTGAAGGCCGGAGCAGGGGTCCGCCGCTGTGAGAAATAGAGTACCCTAACCACCCTACAGTTAGCAAGGAAACACCGCGACAGACATTCTTGCACACCCCTTGCAGGTTCCTTTTGTTGACTGGACCAACCTGCCTTTGAAGAAGCTGCATCGACTGATGTGCTTTGCCAATAACCTCCCGCCCTAGGGGATCGGAGAAGCAGCCGAGAAGAGTATGTAGACTGTGGCATGAAGAAGGACAACCAACAACCCATTCCCGGCATTCAAACAGCAGAGCCTGGATCCTGAATGTTGAAGCATCGCGGGATATTGGAGGGAAACAGTCACCGAGAAGCAAATTAGCAGACTGGTCGATGTCGGTTCTGGACGTCAGCACAAACAAACTAACCCTGACTATTCAACTTGATAGCCCAGACGATGCGAGAGCAGCATCTGGATGCCCTGTCTATGCATGCAGGAAAAGCCAAATGATTTGCTTGAACGGCTTCGGACGGACAACATTTGTTGCAGGGGTCTAGGGCTCCAGTCCAGCCAACTGTCTGTTGTACCAGGCTCGGAATACAGTCGAGGCCGCAGGGAACTGGACGTCAAGGCGTGGCGGCGCTGAAGAGATTTGACCTTCGAAACAGAGAATGTCTCGCGCTTTAGGCGGGGCCCAACAAGGCAGGTTGGGGGCGCGTTGTTTTGCAATCGTGAGCTTTCGCTGGTGCTGAAAGAGGGAGAGGAGTTCGAGGAAAGGTTCGTGAAAGAGCGAGATGTGTATTGAGCTCTCTTATCTGTGATCGGAGATGCTTAGACCCATAAGGAAGGCTTCAACGCATTAGCCACGGAGCTATAGGAGGACAATCGTCTTGTTGATTGGGTCGGGTACGGAGGAGACCTTCTGAGGGGAAACGTGGAGGTAAGTACCTGTCTCAGTTCTGGAGCTGTGCTTTCGTAGCGAACAGTGGATAGAAAGTCTTTCTTGCATTGAGTAATTGATTTTGACAGAGTTGAATGGTCTCCCCTGCTATTGAAATTGAAGCATCTGTACTGCGCCTCACGGTGGCTGGTGCCGGGGGGTGTGAGTTCCACGCTAATCCCATTTGGGAGAATCACAACAGTGCCTGGCGAAGCAGCACCACTGTTCTTCTGATATGGTGAAGCTATAGGCATCTACGAAGGTAAGTAAAGTATGCCTTTGGTAGCTGAGATGTCTTTCAAGACTGCTGGACCTCTTCTACTGCAAAGTAGTGGGCTACCTGCCATGGGAAAAGTGGGTACTCTGTCTATGGGTGAATGGTAGAGAGGGAGTGAGTGAATAAATGTGTTAAATGTGTTACTGGAACTTGGTGACCTGCTTCCTAATTTTGAAAGGGTTCTCTATTTAGGCTTCTGATTACTTTCCCGTGCACTTTCTCTTTTTGTTTCCCACCACTCTTCTTTGGTTCTTTTGTTATCAGTTATCATTCACTGTTCTTGCCATCCTGGATCTTCTGGTCTGTTCTTTATTACTGGTTCTGTTTGTTCAGGCAGTGCTGTTTCCTTTCTCTCCTCTATCCAGACTTTTGTTGTTCACAGTCGCCTTGTGTTGGTGCTTGAACTGAAGCTGAAGCACAATGTCCACCAACATGAGCCCCCAACTCCCTTTGGAGATGCTTTATGAGGTTCTATACTATGCAGTGGACATTTCAGACTCTGTTCAAGATGCTTTGGCCATGCGCAAGGTCAACAGTACGTTTTCTGTTCTGACCAACCCATCTATCCGGGTAAACACAAGCTAACTCTCCGCCCTTTACTAGAAGCGTTTTCCAAAGAGGTCAAGAAATTCATCATCGAAGGACTGGACACCAGATCGACCTTCTGGCCCCGGCTGCCGATTGGTTGGAAGATCGAATTCCTGAGCAGCAAGCTCGGCCCTAAGCAGGAGACTTGCAATCTCACCATCTTCATGGAGGGAATGCTCAGTGTTAGCCCCTTTGCGGACGCCGAGGACACCAAGAGCAAGCTCATCAACGTCATTGCCCACGGCGATTACGATGTTGATAATCTTGTGAGAAAGGATAGGGTCGGATTGCCTGGCACCTCTCATGAAAGCTTCAATCACAATCTCAATACGCCTGGCTTGGGAGAATACTTTTTTAGAATCCCTGGTTGGACTGGCTTGGACGGAGCATGGGCCTGGCAGCGGTCATGGCGAAACCAATCTATCAGATCCACGTTCAATGTGCTGATGGCTTGCAATGCCATATACACCGGCAACGCCACAGAGTTCTCGCTGTTTCTTGCTCGCTGTGAAGATGTTTTGACCTCGTACCGCTTTGGTATCTCGATTCTGGACGAGGCAGCCAAATCGGCGAATATGCAGATAGCCCAATCGCTTATTCCTGATATTGACCTGATCGACCTCATTGTATCAGATGGGATGCCTGAGAACAGTATTGATGTGGTGGCTCTTCGCCATACGCGCTTCTCGCTCTTGACCCGACACGCCGGTATCAACCGTCACACTTTGGCCCTGCAGCACCCCAGCACTCGCCCGGATATGCGTGACGAGTCCAGACCAGTCCGGGCTCCTCGCCTAGGGCCCAAAAAGCATGCGCTGATTCCCGTTGCTTTAGCTCACAATAACCGCGCTTTTATAACGGCCATGGTCCTGGGTATCCGATTCCTTGGAGGACGATATTCGAAAAAGTTATTGAACATTATGATCGCGGATATCAAGGAGTTCAACGAGGGACAGTTGGTAAGGCCTCTTCGAGTGATTCTGGGCGAAATCGACGATGAGAACCACAAAAGGAACCTTGAAGCCCACTCGGAGTTCTTGATGACCTTGGAACAGGGAGACATGGACAAAATCAATGCCTTTCTCGCCCGCGCAGGGTTCGACCCGGGCTATACGACGGTGGATGGCTTGTACAAAGTGTTCGCTCTGGCGATGAAAGCTGGTGGACGTGATCTTGTGCTTAGACTGATCAACGAACACGGTGTCCACCCGAACGCTGAAGGTGTTGTGTACGATGGCTTCACGGCGGCCCCTTTGAAGAGCGCATTTCTCGACAGCGACCTTGAGCTCGCCTCGATCATGCTCGATCACGGAGCGGCCTATAATTCACCACCTGACGGATCCAATTGGGCTGTTAGAAGACGATTGAGCGATATCTTGAAAGCCGCGGTCATTGTGGGAAACACAGAGGTGGTGGACCTGATGCTGCGCAGAGGTGCAGAGCGGACTTTCGTCTCGAACGACGTGAGTTACCGCGTGGAATGGAATTGGGCCAAGCTTAACAGGACCAACCTGTGGCAAATCCTGGTGACGCTGTATGGACATCGCGTCGAGTCAGAGGAAGCGTACAAAGAACGGGTGCGCAAGGCCCATGCTGAAGGAAAGGTTGCAGTGAACAAGTTCGCTCTGATCCAGACCTACTTCCATAGGCGACTTGGTGTCCAAGGCCACATCTCCGACCAGGAATTCCACACTGCTCGTGTTCCTTACCACCTAGTCCGTGTTTAGGATCAGCAGCAGATGAGTTGGTTGTATGGCTGTTCTATTACACTGTTTCTGCTCAACCGCGCGATATGTTACTGTTCTGATTCGTCTGTTTTCTCCCATTCGGTTTCGTCCTAGGTTCCCCTGTCTCATTCTATCCATGTGTTTTCTATCTTTTACATTCCAGTACTCCCCCTAATGAACCCCTGTCAGCATTGCCATTTTCACTAATAATCTGTGTCTTGTGGCCAAATCTACCGTTGTTGTTATGTAACTCAATAATGTACTGTGAACCATAACCTCCAGTCTGAAAAAAGTTCTGCATGTAGTACTTCAATAGCAACGGATGATATTCTCACAACACGGAATGCTATCATCAGAGCAGAAACTGCAACTGTTTATTAATAAAAGGCTGTGCTTTTGTACACCGCGTGCAGTGAATAGTCTGCAATAGCCGTGTAAGGCCATGGAATACAAATCAAAGCCTTCCTTAGTTTCCAGCCTTTGTATCCTCCTCGACCTTAGGGTGTAGCTGGTACCCAAACTTTTGGAGCATAATTGTACCTCTGTATCTTATTCGTCCAAGATCACATTACCCAGTTCTAGTGCGGGTGAAGAAGCCAGTGGCCTTCTTTAGGTACTTGAGTGATCAATACCGCCGAGGCACAACCCTCGCCCGTTGTATTGTTGTATTGTTCTCTGAAGAGTCCCAGGATGCTCTGGAAACACCAGTCCGATGTGGTCACGTCAGAATTGCGGGATGCTCTGGGGCTTTGCCTGTATTATCAAAGGTATTCGTCCGGCCCACATCATATGAGCAGCCCTAGCTTCAACACCCTTCCGCTTTGGCATACCGAGAATCTCGCCCGCCGCGTACTGCAAACATACCGGCAAAAGGCGTCTGCACCTTCAATCAAATTTCTGAATGCTTATTTTCGGGATCTCGAGACTCCCAGCTAACCGGCACAACCCTCAATGTGCCACCGAACGGCGCGAGTCCGGCTCAAAATCCACGTATCTGTCAATTAGCGCCGCCGCTCTTTCTCTCCCAGCTAAACGTGGTGTCCTGGGCATTCCGACGGCTTTGACTGTCGCTCGGCCTTCTGCGGGCATTAGGCTGATTGCATATCACAGACTCATTCTGCTCTATCATACGACACGAGGATGCTGGGTTTTTGATGAGCTGTGTCATCAAGCCTCTATTATTTCTGAGTTATTCAGGAGGCCGGACCTCAATTCAGATCGAGATACATCCCGCTACTAAGGAAGTCTCCTGTCTGCCGGACTGTGTGCACAATAGTATTACTTGCTAACATGGTTATCTTTAGCCTTCACGGCTTCATAGACACCCATGTTCTGATACGCCTCCCAAAGTAGGCTGCTAGTCAACAGTCCAGCAGTTGGACCTGAAAACGGCATCCCCCATACTTGCTTTTTATCAGATCTCTTTCAGGTCACGGCGCTCGCGTATCAAACTTGACGATTCCGTACGAGTTCGGAAAAGGATCACGTTTTCTCTGCTAGATTTATGAGATAGGGCTATCAATCAGGCCCCGGGCCTTGCCACCCCGTCACTTAAAGTAGGGAAGAGTTTTAGCTAACCGACTTGCGAGCAGAGTACTGATCTACGTCTTGCCTTTCCGCGTACGATTCTCATTCCATATTACATACCCATCGTGTCTCAACCTATTAGCTTCGACCTCAAAAGCCTGCCACAGTTTGCAACTGCCCTTGCCCTTGCATAAGAAAGGAACTGTCAACCCTAGTCGGTTAAAGTTCTCACCGGGACAAGCAGGATCGACACTCACCTCCCAATAGGTATAGCCCAGAGCAGGCGCCGGCTGCCAGGACAAATGTCCTGTACCTATAGAGCGAGGGGTATCAGAGCATCGGCCAAAGAGTCAAAGAAAAAGACCCATATAAGGACCATCGTGAAGGTCCTAAGGTTGAAAGAGCCGTTGGCTTTGTTGGGACACCTCCGATGACAGGAATAAGCAGCATTCACCAAGGTGGTGGCGATACAAGCACTGGGGGAGGCAGGAAGCCAAACAATGCCTCGATTCAAGTATACAGAGTACACAGCGGCATTTGTGCTGTAGGTCATCCTTGCTGTCCCAAGTCTCCCTCTGACTACTCCTTTCTTTCTACTCGACTTCTAGAGGTACTTATACTATTCTTGATCTAGCGGGTTTACCTTGCGTACGTGGCATGGATAACATGGTGTCGCGCCGGCTCCCCCACAAGGAGAAGCGTCCTTATCCAACCCTTCCTGAAAACGACCGACAGCTGCTCTGCTGGACGAAAAACCAAAGACCACGGCCCTGCAAGCATAGATCAGCACACAAGCGCCTGCTGAACCCATTCGAGGACATAGCGGGAAGCGCCTTGTCCATGCTGGAGAGTCGACTTTGGAAAAAGTTGAACAAATATAGGTAGCAAATGTGAGAGAGACCAGCCACGCTCAACTGCTTCCCTTTAAGAATAACTACGAGCGGAACTCAGACAATCCTGCTAAGCGTATTGGCTATCCTGGCATAAATTAAAGCGGGAGTGTAGAGAGATGGGTAATAGATACATCGCTATTTGCGACACGAGAGAAAAATAAAAAGAGATAAGAAAACCCTAAACCCAAATACGCCGTGCTTTGTAGCGGAGGATTCTGTCACATCACGCCTTCATTATATCGTTATGGAAAACAGTCTCATAAAGTGGCCCTCCACAGCCTACTCAATCTCGGTAACCATTCCAGGACGAAGACGGGGACTGGCGACTTCAAACTCAACCATTTCAATCACAGTGTAAGTAAGCCGAACATTACGGAACTCGACAACATCCAAGCCTGAGAGAAGCTGGTAACGGTCATGGATGCCCACCAGAGCGGCCATCATCCCCAACTCTGAAAGTGTATCCTGCTCTTCGCGGGTGTGCCTGGGCCACGGGATGCGCTGACCAGAGACATCCTGAAAGGCATGGACAGGCCCAAACGCAGTCTGGTTCAGGCGGCAAACGAGTTCGAGGTAGGAAATGGTGTTGTTAGCGGCAAGAAGTTCGACACGGAAGCATTTGCCGGCATGATAAAGAATCTGGCTCTCGCCTGCAGCAAGAAGGATTTCCACGAGCTCGCTGTGGCCGTAGTGCACTGCTGCGCGGAAGAGCGTGCTCACTGTCGGACTCTTGACGCCCCAGGTTACACTGCTGGGAGGGCTGTCTCTGCTGTTATTGTTGTGGGTGAGCAGCAGCTCAAAGGCATCCATATCGTCTTGTCTCACGGCCCTATCGCATGCCTCGGCGATGCCGCTGCGCACGCCGCGCTCGAGGAGGAGTTTCAGGACTTCGGTGCGTTGCCCCGCCCAGGTGGTTACAGGCTTGCTGGAGACATCCATGGTCATGGCCAATAAGCCGCTCGCGAATGTTAGTTGGGAGGTTGGATCAAACGCGGCGGAGGAGCCCAGGGCCTTGATGAAGTGCACCTCGCGGACGTCAATTGCGTGCAGCATCGCGTAGTACATCGTAGGCCTGAAGTCGGGGGCCGCCAGCCTGGCTGGGTAGTCCTTCAGCAACCACTGCGCTGCATCGTATTCATTGCCTAGCGCAGCGACGCTGAAGGCCTGCTGTACGGTCTGTGTACCCTGGCGCGGGGAGCACGCGTCCGCAAAGAGGATAAGCACCGCGATGGAGCTCTCGTCGCCGTCCTGCATAGCCAGCCACGCCATGCTATCCATCGAGCGCGGCGGGAAGGCGTCTTCGAAGAAGTGAGGACGGGCGCGGAGGAAGGGGATCAGCGGTGCGGCCATGTTGATGTCCCCTACGTCAACTGCAGTCGCGAGTAAGTGGAGGCCGAACTTAGACGAGCCCAAGCACGGCGCATCAATTAGGTGCAGGAGGTGAGCAGTCAACTCGGGTACATCTTTGCGGCGGATGGCGTTGTCCGCGAGCAGGGCGTGCATGGTGCGCGCGATGGGCTCCTCTATCCAGGTCGCGTGCATCTCGAGGGGCTGGAGCGGGTTTGGGTAATGCCACTGGAAGTCCTCGGTCCAGGGCATGATGGCCTCGCGCTGCTCGAGGATCTCGATGGACACGAGGAGCTTCGTGGTGTCCCAGATGCCGTGGGCGATTGAGTCGATGACACGGGTGGTTATGAGGTCGTGTTGTTGAGGTGGGGTGAGGATGAGCATCTGCTGCATGGAGTCCTTGAAGTAGCTGTTGCGGTGCCCCTCGCCTTCGTGGAACTCTTTCAGGATGCGCTTTCGCAGATCGAAGCTTGCGCGCTGCCACAGCTCAGGCTCGTAGCCTAGATCTTGCATGTAGATGACTGTGGCTTCGCCCTCGATGCGGTGGCAGAGTAGGCGAGTGGTTTCGTGTTCGAAGTCACCTATTCAAGAGGGATGGAAGTGATTAGCTATATTCGCTCAACGGGGTAACATTGAAGGGATGAACTTACGATTGACCTCACGGAGCTTGAGGAAATGGGCGGGATTGACTGTGTTGAGGATGTCCTCGAGGATCATAGATTTGATCTCCTTGGGGAGGGTTGGGAGCCCAGGGGTGCCAACGATAGGTTGCGTGTTCGCTATTGCAAGAGGAATAGCGATGAAGAGATATGAATAAGGATAGCAATAGCTTTGGGATGGATAAGAAATGGAAGGATAGAGAGGACGGAAGAGAGAGAGTTGTGGACGGAGTTGGGAGCAGATGGTGGGTTGTAGGAGGAATGAGAGAGGCTCTGCCATCCCATGTAGAGGACGGGCTTTTGCAGACCTAATCTCTGAAAAGAGCTGAGGATCTGGACTAATAGTGAATGAGACGGCCAATGAACTGAGAACTTTACAACAGAGCCACCTCAGGTTAACACCATCCCTTGAGAAGAAGCGGTTTTATGATGAGGCCATGCTTGGGACATGGCATCTCATTCACCTTTTGGTGAAGTGACCTTCTCATGTAAACATACAGAGCTTACTCTATTTGGTAGATAGCTGGGTACAGGTAGCCTGACTCGGAGAGCGCCAGCTTGCGTGATTTGGCTGCGGATTATTCAATGGAAGCTTACGGCCGAGGATATATGGCTGTCCACTACTCACCGGAGCGTAGTCACCAGGAAGCTATGCGATATACTGCTCGAAACCAAAGGAATGACTTTGAACTACTATCTCAAACGCGTGCCTGTGAGAGAGCCATTTATATTCCGCGATGCTGAGTTATCACCAGAGTAGACTCCAGCGACATGGATTACGACCTTTGCGAAAACACCCTAAAGCCATGCCCTCTAATGTGCTCGCGGTCGATTGCTGTCAGAAAGATGAGGCGTAAACCATGCCCCGGTATCTCAGAGTGCGACATGTGGAAGTGAGTTGTCCTCTGGCTGTTTTCTGTCAATCAAGTCTTCACACCTCAAAACCTACTCCTTCCCAGGCATAAGCGAACCTGGAGTGAAGCATTACCGCGAGAACTGTGGGTTGCGCGATGGAAAGATCACTTCATAAGGAATGCAGATCTATCACCACAAGTCAGAGAGGTATCAGATGAATTCAACGCAGTAGGACCATTTACTGTACTGTGTTGTACCAGTCCATTGCATTCACGAGAGTGTCTGTAGTGTTACTGTCGCTCCCCCGAGCAGCGCCTAGTTTTGCGGATAAGAGGAGGACGGCCAGTCTAAGCAGCGTCACAAGAAGCTAGCCCGGTATAACTATGTAGAACAGGATCGACGAAGCTTGATCCCATGAGTTAGTGGTTCGTCCGAGCATGCTTCATGAGAGACAGGCACTTAGTTCCCAGGTACAGATATCCGCATCAAACAAAATGACCTGTGGTGCTGTCAGAAACCACTTATTCCTACGGCGATTGCTTCCATGTCTATTTCCTACCCCGAAGGTAAGAGGGTCTGTTAGGAACCAGAAGGGCGATAGCTCATCTGCCTCCACGAAAGACAAGAGCGCTCAAAAGAGGCCTTCCGTTCGGGCAGGCTGCTCGATCCTGTGAACGCGCTGCGATAGGTAGAACAGCATTCAACTCGATCATTTCGCGAATGTCTACAAGGCTGAGTGGACTGTATATTGGCCGACATCTTGCCTAGCGGAGGAATAGGTTAGCCAGACGTTTATCTTACCAGCCGGCTGGCCTACCGTTATTTTATAGTCTTCGTTCTTAGTACAACGAGAAGCTTAACGCTGAACACTGGCTTTATTTGAATTCATTAACCGTGAAAACTAGCTACATGGGCAGGTAGATACACCCTACTCTAGCTGTTGACACCTCGACAGGAAAGGAATGCGTATGCGGACGTTAAGAGACCAGAAGGGAAGAAATGCCTAACATGAGAACAAAGCGAAAGGAAAAGAACACCGGGACAAAACCATCAGTACCTGAGAATCCATTTGCTCCCGGTATCGAACATGTCATCACGCTCCAAGAGCAAATCCCCTTCGTGCAAACCGTACTCAGGCATCCAGGGGTTATGTAGCAGCATAGACTCCCGGAGGTCGTCAGCCAGAATACGCATGTGATTCTCAAATAGACGGTTCAATTCCCGAATTAGATTGACACTCTCGGCCCACGGTTCGTTTTGATGGTATTTGGTCAACTGGCTCGTCCTGAAGAAGATGTAGGAACGCTCGGTAGCCTGGATCGAGAACCTGAGCAGGTAGGGAAGGAAGCCGCGGAAGTTGACGTGGATCCTCCCAATCAAGTCTTTCATATACGGTATGGTCATGGTTACGCCGGGCGGGTCATGCTCAAAGAACTCGGGGTCGACCACGTAGAAGTTGTGGTTGTAGAATGTAAAGGGCGCGTGGTGTTCACAGAGCACGTCCTCGATCTGCTTGTTTGCAATGGGGCCCGCGCCGTCGTTGCAGCCTAGTGCAGAGAGCCGGAACCGCACGCTGCGCTTGGTTAGGTCGAGCCCTTCCTTGAGGAGGCGGGAAAGGTCGCGCGCGTTGCCGTGATGTATTGCATGGTGGGCAAGCATGATTCGGAATGTCTGCTTGAGGGGCTCGAAGGGATGCACCCATAATTCGCCGTCGGGTTCATCGCGGAAGCTGCTGGCCTCGAAAGGCTTGCGCTCGAGCTGGTCAGCGGGGGAGGTCGGGTTCAGGTGGAAGAGGTAGCGGGTGCCCGCTCTGCTGATGGCTGCTGTTTTTAGGAGCTTGAGCTCGATGGCCTTCAACGCTTTGTCATCGTCCTCGGTGACTTTTGTGTCTTTCTTGCCATCTGCAGTGGCTGGTTTGTTGAACTCTTCAGGGTCTTGTTCAAGGTCTTCTTCGATGTCTTCTTCAGCGTCTTCTTCGACGGTTTCTTCAGCGTCTTCTTCAACGAGATTGTTATTATCTTGATCATCGCCCTCCGGGTTGTCCTCTCCGTCGTCTTCCTGGTTGTCATCACTTTCTTCCGCCCTGTCTTCAGCAGCGCCAGCATGCCAGGTCTTCGCGATACCACGCATTTCCATCATCCACTGGGTGAAATAGCAAGGACGTTCTTTATGGTTGCGAAGCCGGTTCTTGAAGTAGAGCATCTTCATGCGTTCCGGGAAAGCTGCCCAGCGAGGGTTCGCTCCGTCGTGAATCTCGTCGTTGAAGTCGCGGTCCATCTGCAAACCCTCGTCGCCCTCGATACGCAGGCTGCGCGTCATGTTGTCGGTCACGATTTCCTCCCAGAGGTCTGTTGTTCAGAGGACACAACAATTAGCAACTAGCCGGACAAAAGCTGGGAAGGAAAGTTAAATGTCAATGGAGAACTCACGATTCACCAGTCTAAGATTGAGAGTGTCCTTCACATGGTTATCCTCGACAGTGTGCTTCACGATCATGTCGATCAGCTCAGGGGGAAGTCTGTTCATTTTGTTGGGTTGAACGAATTTTGTCTTTTGGAACAAAGGAGAGTCAATTGGACGAGGAAGAACGAAAGGGGAGAGAGCTTTGGGATGGATGAAAGTGGCAGAGGCTGGGGGGTATAAATAGGGAGCCTGGAGGCAGTTGAGGTTGTCCGTTTTTGGACGAAAAGCCCTGATTCCCCCGCCATTCACTACCGCCATTCACTACTGACTGCACTCAACTTTACCGCGTGAGTCAACTGCACATCACGTCATGGACTTCTCTTGTTCTTCATACCTATGCAGCACTATCTAGAGTAATAAACCCCAGATTGAGTGAATAAAGGGCTGTCACCAATGAAGAAAAATGTCTGAAAGAGGACTAGCGCCAACAACACCCAGCAGAGGCATATAGCTTCCTCCCTGAGTCGCCAACCGCTTCATCCCATCATTTATCTTTCATCGTATATTGTTTACTGACTATATTTCGTCCTATGACTCTAGACGCATTACCTCCAAAAGCCTTCCGCCCAAAGCGTACCCTCGCAATCGAGAAGCTACCTGCGGAGCGCTTCCACTTGCTCATTGAGTACGTTGTGGACAACAACCTTGTCAAAAACAGTCTCAACGCTCGTCGTGTGACCAGTAAGCTACCGCCTGCTCTCAACCCCGGCTTGCAGTTCACTAACACCCTTTCTTCTACAACAGAGACATGGAAAGGGTTCATCGACAAAGTCCTAGTTCGCAGCCAGCCACTAGAGACATACAGAAGCTGCTTGACAAGACCCTGCCCATCATACTCGCAAACCATACCCTTCACACCGGAAACGCCACACAATTCAACACCATCCTGGCGAGCGGCTTCGACATCACGCAGCGCAGCTATACCATCAGCTACGCAATTAATGACGACGTTCTGGCGTTTATACCTATGGCATGCGCGGAGATACCAGGCGTGATTTGCATTGAGGAGCAGCATGCTTTCTCAATAACCAGGGTTGCTTTTCTTTTCATAACTTTTTTCAAGATGCTATCATACCCATCCTTTAATAATGTCTGTCGTTTCCATCAACCTGTTTTTTTTATTCGCGCATGTTCTCGGCTCTTAGGATGGATTGCATGGAGTTCAGAAGTACAAAAGATCTGTCTAGCCATATGGAATATACCTCGTTCTCAAATATAACTTCTGAAGGTAA
Organism: Aspergillus incahuasiensis; assembly: GCA_003719405.1. Lineage (NCBI taxonomy): Eukaryota > Fungi > Ascomycota > Eurotiomycetes > Eurotiales > Aspergillaceae > Aspergillus > Aspergillus incahuasiensis. Next base: position 14,858 of record RHLP01000525.1, read on the forward strand.
ATTGTCCGGTTAAGGGGTTCGGCCTTTCTGGTTCAACTTAATTGACCTCAAGGACTACTATTACAACGACGCGTACGAAGTAAATGTTCACCTTTTAGGAAGACTTACCAGGGTCCTGTTGTCAACATCTTTGACACCAGTCAGTATTGTGTTTAGAGAAATTACCCTAGTTGTGTCATGGGTGCAGCCAATGGGGTATCATTTGTGTGATGCTATTCATGATTTGATAATCATCCTCAACGTACGCAGTTGCTCGAAATACACTACCCTTGAGGCAGGGTGTAGCTGATAGTTAAGCTAGGGTACAGGATCTCACTGTTCGCCTGGCTGCAAGTGTACAACAAGCAGCTCACAGCAAACTAAGCAAGACCCTGCTCCTTCTCATCGAAGTGCTTGCGGCTTAATACCCGGAAGTGAGGATGCTAGCGCAGTGGCTTTGAAAACTCGGCTGGATAGCCTGATGGAAGTCGAAGCTCAGTTGGTTGGCGCAGAAACACTGACCGAGTCGAAGCGTTCCGTCGACACCTCTCGCTGCAACGAGCGCAAATGTGGCAGATACCGGGGCAAGCATCAAGCAGCTGGGTGGCCAGGCAAGTCAGGTACAGAACATACTTGGGTCACTGATAGTTCTTACAAGTGACGGCGTCGACTCGGGTCCCGGAGGTCAGGGGAAGAAGCTTCTCGCCGTCGCCAATGGCATAGTGCGCTCGCCAGTGGTGATGTCACGCTGGCGGTCTCAGCCGCACAGGCCGGCGATATTTTGACCGAAGAAGCAGTCGAGAAGGATGGGGAGGGTGCATGATTGGAATGCGATGGCCTGTAGCATAGGTCGACACCAAAAATCGAAGACATGTCATTCTGCTCTCTCTGGTACGACATACACTTCTGTGCGGAGTGTCGTGTTCTCATGGAGGAGGCGTCACAGGATTTGTGCATGCTGAAGCTGGGGGCGAGGATAATGTTGTCAGATGGGGAGCTGGTGGAGTATATGAAGACAAAGTGGGCACTGCTCCACTCGACTCCATCGCACTTCTCCGATCGCTTCCTCCGATTTCCTTCTCCAATCTCCATTCTCCATCCATCTTCAGTCAGTCAAATCATCGCCAATGCCCCCCCGCCGAGTCCAAGTCCTGCTATCCGTCGATTTCGACGCCGTCTCTGGCTTCCTAGGCACAGGGGCCTCGCCCACCAATGGCCTGGCCGATTTCAGCAGCGGCTACTTCGCAGCCCAGGTGGGCGTACCCCGCCTGCTGCGTCTGTTCGAGAAGCATGGCATTTCCTCTTCCGTGACCTGGTTTGTTCCGGGCCACTCGATGGAGTCGTTTCCTGAGCAGACAAGAGCCATTGTTGACTCTGGTGCCGAGATCGGCTGCCACGGCTATGCCCATGAAGGCGCGACGCAGTTGTCAGAAGAGCAGGAGAAGGATGTCATTGATAAATGCGTCCAGCTTGCTACGGCGCTTACTGGGAGGAAACCGCTGGGTTGGAGGGCGCCGTTGTATCAGCTGCGCGAACACACTGTCAAAGTCCTGGAGGAGCACGGGTTTTTGTATGGTCCGTCGTCCTTACCCTACATACTACTATATATACGCGCCAAAAGTATTCTGACGACTATATGCAGACACATCCCTAACCCACCACGACTCCTCCCCCTACTTCCTAGTATCGCGCAAAACCCCACCACCAATCAACTTCTCTCCCTCAGTCCCGGCGTCCTCCTGGATGCACCCGCTGCCGCCGCCGGCGCCACGAACAGCCAGCACGCTCGTCGAGATCCCCTGCAACTGGTACATGGAAGACATGACGCCGATGCAGTTCCTGCCGGCGGCGGCGAACTCGCACGGGTTCGTGAGCCCCGCGACGATCGAGGCGAACTGGAAGGCGCGCTTTGAGTTCCTGTACCATGAGACCATTGATGGCGAGCGCCGGGACTTTGTGTTCCCGCTTGTCCTGCATCCTGATACGAGTGGCATGGCGCATGTTATTGGTATGATTGATCGTGTTGTGGGGTGGTTGAAGGGGTGGGAGGGGGTGGAGTTTGTCACGTTTGGGGAATGTGCGAGGGGTTGGAAGCGGAGGCAGGGGGAGCTGGAGTAGGCTTGCATAGGATATTGTCCTGGTTGTGTCTGTATGTTAGGACGGGAGATGCCGCAAATGGAAGTTTCAAGAGCTTATGATATTGCTT
>RHLP01000526.1:0-33814 GCA_003719405.1 Aspergillus incahuasiensis
CCTCCGCCTCCACCTCCACCTATGATCCCCGAACAGCAGGACTCGGGCTCTTCATCAGACATGTCGGCCGTTTTTGCTCAGCTGAACCAAGGCGACGCTGTTACGTCAGGTCTCCGCAAGGTTGACAAGTCCGAGATGACACACAAGAATCCGAATCTCCGAGCCAGCTCTACGGTTCCTGGAAGCCCCAGCTCTAGCTCCCGCTCCAAGTCGCCAGCCCCCAGCAAGAAGCCCAAGCCAGAGAGCATGCGTAGCCGGAAACCGCCCCGCAAAGATCTCGAAGGCAACAAATGGTTCGTTGAGAACTTCGACAACCCAGGGGAGATTGTGGAAATTCCCGCCAAGCAGAACCAATCTATCCTCATTTCGAGATGCAACAAGACGATCATCAAGGTCTCCAGCAAGGCCAATGCGATCGCCATTGACAATTGTCAGGGCCTTTCCATTATCGTCGACTCCCTGGTCAGTAGCCTCGACGTGGTCAAGTGCGCCAAGTTTGCTCTCCAGATTGACGGTGTTGCTCCTACCTTGCTCATGGACCAAGTCGACGGAGCAACTGTTTACTTATCGTCTCGGAGCCTAGGCACGGAGGTCTTCTCTAGCAAATGTACCGCTGTCAACGTGATGCTTCCCCCTAAGGAGGGCACTGATGAGGATACAACGGAGTGTCCCATCCCGGAGCAGATCAAGACCTACATCAAGAACGGTGTTCTTGTTAGCGAGATTGTCGAGCATGCGGGTTAGAGGGAGTCCAGTACCCTTTGCATTGCCTCTCTACTCATTTCTTATGAACTACCTATGTATCTACCCTTTCACGGTGACTTGGATATTCGACTGCCACAAACCCCGATGCGCTCGCCCGTCATTGCAAATAGACAGCGATATTATGCGCACGATCTTAGTACCTGAATCCTGATACATTCAAATCATCCAATCCTTGAGCTAAATAGATAAGCACCATCATATGCAAAGTATGCTTGAATACAGAGATAAAGAGCCAATAATCATTATACAGCGGGTATCATGCTTGCGATAAACCTTTCTCTTGACTTTCTGCTCCTATGCAGTCCCCCCAACCATCCTTTGGACTCGACTAAGCAAGACTTTACTCTCCCTTCCCAACCTCCTGTTCCCATTCTGATCAGGCCGCTTTGCCCTAACCATAGCCTCCCTATCTTTGGCCCTAAACTCTCGCTGCTCTCTCTTCTTCTCAGCCGCCAGCCTCCTCTTCTCCGCGATCTCCATTTCCTTTGCAAACGCTCCTCGCTTGGGTTTCCGGTTTCTTCGATCGAACCCCCCTGCTTCCTTCTTTCTTTCCTCGTGCTCAGGTTCCGCATCGCGAGTATCCAACATAGCCTGCCGGTCCGGGTGAAGTTCTAGGCTCACCGTGGGGTCGTTACTCTGCTCATGGTTCCCTTCCTGTGTTTGCTCTTCTTCGCGCCTGAGGTAGAATTGCTTGGGTTGAGGCGCGGCAAGCTCGGCGGCCTTAACTTTTGCGTAGGCCTTTTTAACTTTCGCTTTTTGGATGAGGTCGGCTTTTATTTTTTCGGCTAGTGCGGAGTGTTAGCATTGACCTAGTATCATCTGCATCTAAGGGTATGTACTCTTGCGACGATAGGTACCGTCGGGTAGGTTTGCAGGGCCAACGGAGAAGCCTTTGCGTTTCTTGTGGGCGAAACCATCAGTTTGGAGCTTTTTGCTGGAGGAGGCGCCCTCGCTGAGACGCTTCGGTGCCATTTTGGAGTTTCACGTAAGATGTTTGTTTTTTTGCTCAGGTGTTGTATAACAAGCTTGACTTGGGGAAAATCTTCATCGATAAGAAAAGTCGCCGCCTTGGACCCGCAATCCACGATTTAGCTGATTTGACTGCCGCGGTTACTCCTGATTCGGCCTAGTCTCTTCTGTATCACCGAGCCTAGACGGACTTAAAATAATACCGCGGCGCCAACCCTGGACCCAAAGTTGGAATACAGTAGTATGATATTGATGGCTTGAGTTAACCCCTTCGAGGAAAAGGCTATCTGCTACACGGCATATTCAAACAATTCATGTCAATCGTGGCTGTTTCACAGCATGCTTACAAGGTACCGCTTCAGAACATAGACCTGCCGTCAGAATGACGGGAGTCCTCGGGCACCGAATGCTTCGACCAAAATAGCTTCATATTTGGAAAAACGACATGGCCCGACTAATTTTCGAGCCAGTAAACTCAGTTCATTGAAAATTAACTGCTTGATCAGGTGTTGAGAAGCCCGGCACTACTCCGGAGTACCCTGAATGTGCCCTAATTCAGGACTTACCTTCAAGGTACTTTAGGCAGTCAACTGACCAGCGCAAGGATTTGCCCATTATTATTTGAGGGGCAGAGGAAATTAGTCGCCAGTCACAACTTACCAGCCAAACTTGGGCATCGTCTCACAGAAATAAGTGGCAGATGAGCCATTCTCTATCGGGTGATAGGCGGTTTATACACCGTAGTATGAGGTGTCACTCGCCCACAAGAAATATGTTGTCGCAACTGGCGGTAAAACGTCAAACATCGGAAGACTGAATGCGCTGTCCAGTACTGACTAAACAGTCCTATAGATGACAGAATAGTCGTTAAATCATGACGCTATTTGACTGTTTCTGGTCAGACTAGTACGACGGGAACGTGAGGGATGCGAGTGGGGAAAGACAATGACTCTGAGTCTGATGTCCCCAGTCTGTCCCGTCTGGCTACATTCACTCCTTACCTCTTTGTCCCAGGTGGACGAGAATCAAAAACTCTCTTGACATCTTCCAATCTCCAGACTTGCGTATCCTCGCCGTCATATAGTGTGCAAGCGTCGGTTTCCCCTAAACTCGCCTCTCTTTTCTCGTCATTATCCACACCGATACTCGCCGCCACCACCGAGGTCGTTCTGCGTCTCCGCATATAGCGAATCACTCCACGCACTTATCGCTCGATCAAACAACCCTCGGCGCCTCACTGTGTTTCGGGATTTCTCGCTGCGATGGTAGTTCTCTTTATGAGACACACTTCGATTTTCACTCTGCGGTGACAATGCCTATTTTCGAAGATTCCGAAAGTCGGCGCTTCTATGACCTCTGGAACAATGACCAGCACATGGCTCAAGACGACGCCCGGCCTGATACCAGCTGGCTGGAAGACCGTGCGATTAACAATGGATCATCGCACCATGGGGAAAACGTCTTCTGCGAGCCCCATTCAGCAAGGTTGAGCCCGGCGAGATTGCATGCGCGTGATCGAGAGGAATTGATACATTATATCAAAGCGGCGGAGAATATGAAATGGTCGCATTATAGCTCGGTTAGTCTACTAGAGAAATCTCTGGACCTACAGCTATGCCTTTGGTCTTATCGTCCGAAACTCCCCTCTTTGCTAACGGTGAGCATGTATAGTTGGCGGACAGGGCCGGTCACCACATGCTACATACACCCGGGAGATCCCCAGCGTCGAACGAACAATATGTTCAAGCGTCTTGTCACCGCGACTCAGAGCTTGCATCGCCAGCCGAAATAGAGCGGCCTCGTTCAGCCCTCCATTCGGGTGATTTCCGGGAGGGGACACCTCGACTCGAGCGGCAGCAGCAATTACCACAATCACCCATTCCTGATCGGGGCGCCAACATTGACACCCCTCTTTTCGCCTCGTCTCCTACAACGCCATGGTTTGCCGTTCCCTCATTCCCGTCGCGCACGCAAACCGCCCCGCTACAGGCTTCCCAAACCAAAGTAAATGAGGAAAACCGTGCACCTGCGCCATCCTTCGGATCATTCTCGTCTAGCTATGTCCTCAAGGCACCCACTAGTCCTCTGGTCCATCAAGCGAACAATACCGACTTGGATTTCTCCACTCGGACAGACTCCGAGGATCGACGAGTTTTATCTGACAAGACAAATCGCCGGCGGACTCTTCCGCCGGACACATTCAGAGACCTGCAGGCAGGCTCTACGGACTTCGTAACGAGCCGTCAGACAAGATGGGATTCTATACCTAGTCAATCCCTGTCGTCTCACCGGCACATGGCTTTATCGTATAGTCTCCAACTTGCATCGTCAGTTCATGGACACTCCCCCCAGTCTCGTAGACCGTCCATCCCGTCCGAGTTATCTGGAAGGCCTCATGCCCCTATGGTTGGGTCGTACGAGGAGTCGATACTCCGCGGAAGAATGTCAACTTGCCCGTCCAAGCCTTTGGACTTTACCGCACAGATCGGTGTTTTCGGCAAGGGCAAAAGCAGAGCGAGCCTCAAATGCCCCCCGCACGTCACGGTCCCATTCCCCGCTGTATTTTACAGTTATCCAACCTCGGGCACTGGGCGTACGATCTCCGATGATAGTCCCAGCCCATATGTCGGAATGATTGACCTTGAGAATTCGCTGCCGAAGGATACTTCAAGCACTAGTCGGCGCCGCAGGCGGCAGCAAGACCCAGCTGACAATTGCAACAATCACTATTCTGAAGATGCTTCGCAATCGAAGCAAAATGATCAAGAAAATATTCGCAGGAGAGAGAAAAGGTACAGAAGGACAGAGTCCCCGAGGAAATATCCTCCGGGTGGTTGCTATCGAATTCCGCAGCAAGGTCAACTGCAGGTCATGATCAAGAATCCCAATAAAACCGCCGTCAAACTGTTTTTAGTTCCCTATGACTTGAGCGATATGGAACCTGGAACCAAGACATTCATCCGACAAAGGAGTTACTCGGCTGGACCGATCTTAGACATGCCTATGTCTGCTCGGTCAAATTACGGCACCGATCGTCCCGAGGCATCCTTGACGAACTCAGATGATCCAAACGACAAACCCGTCCTGCGTTACCTGATTCACCTCAACATCTGCTGCCCGTCAAGAGGGCGTTATTATCTCCACTCTAGCATCCGGGTTGTGTTCGCTAACCGGGTTCCTGATGGCAAAGAGAAACTCCGAAATGAGATTCAGCACCCCGAACCACGATTTTCGCCATACAAGTCGTCGCGTGAGCCTCATTCACTATGCGTAAGTTCAAAAACCAGCGCATATAAAGAGGAACGGAGACACTCCCCTCGCCGTGCCACTAACGAGCGTCCCCCTCACCCGTTTCGGCCTATCCCGTCGATTCGAGGTGATATTGTTGGATTGGATACTCTGCGCTCGACACCGACGGCACCTTCTGAACCGGGGCTTTATAATAAGCTTACTAGAGGGGACGCGGGATACGGCGGATATCAAGAAAGACCTGTGACGAGTCCTGAAGGCGAAAGTCTGCTAGCCAGGAAACTCCGAGGTCTAGATGTCCAAAAGCCCGATGCTTCGTTTGGTGGCCACCTATTGTAACTGCACCGCCGGATCATTTATCAATGACTTAAAAGCCTCCCTCGGACATAATCTTCGGTAAATATCAGCCTCGGTCACATACTTAACCTCGCATATGCAGAACTGTAACGAGGTCAACAACCAAATCTTTTGGAGTCCATTCAAGCTAACACGGGATTTGCTTCCTCGAAGATGCAGGCTCATTTCTTCCAAATAAAACCCAAGAAGAGTTTTCTTATCATTGACAGGCGCACAGGAAGCAAATGCTCTTCTTCTTCCACCTTAGAAATATATCCATCTGGCGCAATCAAGGCTCGGAGCAGGCACTTCGCACCCTTATACTTGCCTTCTATTTTAAATATCATGCATGGTCACCGCGTGTGAGGGGGTTTCGGGGCTGCTCAGTTGTTACATAGTTATAGTTATTGCTTATGATTTCTGGTTGTTTGGTCAGTCTGCTATTGGCAATTGGACTGGATTGATACAAATGATTGGACATTGATTAGGCATGGATGAAGTATGGGCTCAATACGTCAAACTAGGTAGTCTATGGATCTAAAATAGCATAAACGCTCAATAACTATACAAGCGTAACGAGGATAATTAAGAAGCGCTAGTTTTCTGTGACGTCCCACTCCTCGGCTTCCTGAAGCAAGCGAATTCACCCTTTGTCCGCTCCCTTAGTCTCTTCAAGATGCCTCTCATTTCACCCAACTCGGACTGCAGACGCGCCCTCGCGTCGTGGGTAGTCCTCCGATCTAGTTCTACATAGATCTGGCTCTGTACAGCGGACGCACCGTCGGACGAATACTGCGACATCGTTTGCGCGATGAATTCAGTGTCGAGAGTGGCTTGGATCAGGGCGTTGAGAGAATACGAAGGCCGTAAGTTGAACGCGTTCATAAGAGCCGTGGAGACTTGAGTGAGAAGGTGCGTTAGGACGATTGAGAGGAGGGGCGATTGTCCTGCAGCAGATGAAGCGGCGGAGCGGCTTGCTGTGGAAGACGATGTTGAGGGGATGGTCGTTGAGATCTCAGTATGGACGAGGACAAGAGCGAGCATTGCATTGTACACATATGGCCGAACTTGTTCGGGGCGAGATGTTGTGGGTTCCCAAGTTGGTGATGTGACACCCTCCGTAATTATGGTCTTCAGGTTGGTGATGGTGGGCTCTGTGTATGACTGGAATAAACGCTGGTCGACCTGGTCGAGGACTTGTCGGATGATCTTGGCCTCGTCCGTCAGAGCTACGGAAAATGCGGTCTCGAAGTCGGCGATGAGCTGGGGCACAAGATCCGTTTGGAATGCTTTGATGTTTGATAGCGTGAGGAGGATACGGACATTCTAAGTAGGTTAGGAATAGACAGTAATCAGCACGTTCGAAGTTCACTTACTCTATTTTCAGAGTCCACAGTGTCTGCAGCAAGAAGAGCCGATGATCCATTGCTGTTCTTAGCTGTTGCTGTAGACCCGAACACAGACCATTCATCATTCTCTTCTCGGGCTGTCGGGTGTTCCGCAGTCTCAACGAAACCGCCAAGTGCCTTTTCTATGCTCGATATGAACTCGTGGCGCACCATTTGGAGGAGTTTCGTGGGAGGTTGTGAGACCACTGCCACTGTACCGGGTTTCGCCATTGCTTCAGACATATAAAGGACCTTCTGCAACCCGCCGAGTATGGCATTCTGGAAATTGACGAAGAGCGCTGGCATTTTCGTCAAGTCCCTTCTTTTCGGGTCACGGGTCCAGTCTTCCAACAGCCTACAGACTTCTGCATCCTTTTCCCATGCGGAACAGGTAATGCGGACTGCACGTTCACGTATGACACTTACAAGTACTCTGAGCGATTCACGAGTGCTGCTGCTGCTAGAAACCGGTTCTAGTGCCGCCATCTCTCCAGCTGCCGCACCGATTATAACGAGAAATTGACCGAGGTAGTGAACTCCGCTGAGGGAGTTCGAGAAAGGGGGCCAGAATGCGTAGCCTTCCCATAGTTCACCGCGCTTTGGTGTTGGAAATGGCATATTCTTTGGGTCGAGCTTGAAACGGGACTCGGTCGGCGTCACTCCCAAGCTAATCGGAGTACTAGGACTCGGTGGTTGGATTGGAGATGTGAGAAGGGACACGTCTTCCACCGGTGCTTCAGCGAAAAGAGACACGACACCTTCGCGAACTTGGCTGACCACCTCGATAAGGCCTTTTTGCAAGTCTATTACATCGCTTGACGCGAATTTGTGGTGCTTCCGACTCTCTCCCTCATACCCAACCGGCAGAAGCTTTTGTTTATTTTCATCAATGAATGATTGGGCAACTTCCCAGAAATCTAGCACTTCCCCTAGGATACCTCCCTGAGACGCCAGCAATCTGTTCAAGTATGTGTGAACGCACTCCCAGAGTTCTATTACCGGGTCAGTGTCTGGCAACGGTGCCGGGCCAACTGAGCTGTCCTGGGGCGTTCGCCGCAAGTAAGATGCCACTTCCTGAGGCGTCGGCTCCGCTCCGCTAGCAAGTCGGCGTCTTAGAATCTCTATCTCAACCTTGCCGCGCTCACAGAATGCCCTGATTTTCGCCCGTAGGTAATCGTATCGGCTGAGAAGCCACACCCAAATTGGGTTGTCGTCCACACCCAGCTCCAACAAAGCGCCGATCAATTCCATATACTCTTCAACAGGACCAGATGCTGTTATCCTCGTGGACGTACTCGGGGCTTCACTGAGACGCCTCCAGAGATCACGCTTGAAGTATTGGATTTGCTGGTCGACATCAATCCACATCCTACCCAGAGCCAAAATGACATGAGTTTCTTCATCCGTCAAGGACCGATTTTCTCTTGCGGCGACGTCGGCAATACTCTTGGCTTCCTGAGTGAGAGCTCTTGCTTTCCGATAATCCTCGAAGACAGATTCGTAGTCTCTCTGCTTAATCGATTTCGAAAGGTGCCCACCAATTTCGAAGACCTCTCGGCGTCTTTCCATATTCTCGACGACAGACTTGAGCATTTGCTCTCTCTCACGCCCGCTGAGTGCTGGACCCCAGACTTCCTCGGCCTTCACGGAAGCTTCTGTTAGGGGTACTCGAATACCTTTCACGCCGTAATCGCTTTCCTTCAATAACGCATTCTTCCTAGATCCCGAGCCCTCAGTGGACGAGAGAGGGCTTTGCTTTGCGCCGGATATGCTCCGAATATGACCAACCGACCTGCGGTGAGCCGCTAATTCCTGTTCCCTTCCTTGATTCCGCATCTCTGTGTACACACTGTCAATTGTTGCCTTCGCCCGGACGAATCTCTCGAAGTTTGCTTCGACAAGGACCTTAAGCGAGGCGGATTTTTGATCGATCGATTGCGATAGCACATTGAGACCGTTAAGGAGAGACTCGATAGATGCGTCGGAATGAACCTGGGAAAGAAAGAGGGCGGGGGAGAACCCGGTGGATGACAGGAGGAAGCGATTCCGCAGGCGACTGTCTTCAGCAACAGGCAACCCGCGTTTCCTAAGCGTGTTGAGAACACTGTTGGTAGAGCCCAAAGGATCAGGTTCGTCGACCTTGACCAGGTTCTCTCGGCCACTGTTTCCCTTCAACGAGCCGAGATTAGGATCCCGCCGACTGTTGCTCCGATCGAGGACATGGTAGCTTGACTTCGAGCCGCGGCGTTGAAGAGCCTCCTCCTCGCCCTCATCTTCATCGTCCAGCTCCGCAGGCCATTCCTCTGGATATGCCGATGGTAAATTGTAGAAGTGGGCAATGTCGGCGTCAGTCATCCTGGCGAGCGCAGGCCTGAGCTCCACCAAAGGGACCGGGAAGAGGGATTGACGGTGATGACAACCAGCGGCGGAAGCGCATGCAGGTAGTGCACGAGGGGGCGGAAAGCGACGGGTGTGGAGAAGTTGTTCAAAAGCAGGAGGAATAATAACATCGGCCTAGGCAGGAAGGGGAAATAAGAGGGCGTATAACAGCGTAGCTGGCGCTTCTCTGGCTCGGACGACTTATCTGATGAGACCCAAGACTCCAAGTGGACCACGCCGACCAGAGACAGTTGCCGCTCCCATGCGTTGCTCCATCCCGGTCGGATCGGCTGCGGCGGTACCGATCGAAACTTCAAGCAGCATTCTTCCTCTTCCCGCACACGCCGCTTCTCTCTCCTTCACTCTCCTCTCTTCCACCTCCACAGCCCTTTTGTTTGCCGTTGAACTTGGGGTATCGTCACAATGTTTGCTGCCAGGAACTTCGCTACCCCCGCCCGCCAATGCCTGCGCTCATCGCGTGTGGCTCCGAGCCTCGCATCTTCTCGTCTGCAGGTAATGCAGCGCCCTACCCTCGCGATGAGCTCGAATCCTCGGAGACCGCTGACCGTTGCTTAGTTCCGTTGCTACTCCGCCGCTGCCGATGAGCGGGTTGCTAAGTTTTTGGGAAAGAAGGGCTCTGACGTATGTTGCGCTGTTTTGACACTTTTCGTTCCTTTTTTCACTCTCACGGCTTTGTGCCGAATATCGGCCATTTCTCAATGGCGTCGCTACAGACAGATTTGAGTGACGATATCTTATTTCGAATCGCTTCTAACCTGCATTATCTTGTCCGTAGGGAAAATACACCGTTACCTTGATCGAGGGTGATGGTATTGGTCCCGAGATCTCTCAGTCTGTCAAGGATATCTTCTCCGCCGCAAACGTAACGCTTCCTTGCGCCGCCATCTAGCTGCGGTAATCATACTAAGTTGATCGCAGGCCCCCATCAAGTGGGAATCCGTCGATGTCACCCCAATCCTGAAGGATGGCAAGACCGCCATTCCCGATGCTGCCATTGAGAGTGTTCGCAAGAACTACGTCGCGCTCAAGGGTCCCCTTGCCGTACGTGAATGTCGTCTCCGTCGCAAAGCGCCCTGCTAAATCAATCTCAGACCCCCGTTGGAAAGGGTCACGTCTCCCTTAACCTTACTCTTCGCCGTACCTTCAACCTCTTTGCCAACCTGCGCCCCTGCCGCTCGGTCGCTGGCTACAAGACTCCCTACGACAATGTCGACACCGTCCTTATCCGTGAGAACACTGAGGGTGAATACTCAGGTATTGAGCACGTCGTTGTCGATGGTGTCGTCCAGAGCATCAAGCTCATCACTCGCGAGGCTTCCGAGCGTGTTCTGCGCTTCGCCTTCCAGTACGCGCGCTCTATCAACAAGAAGAAGGTCCGCGTCGTGCACAAGGCCACCATCATGAAGATGTCCGACGGTCTTTTCCTCAACACTGCCCGTGAAGTTGCCAAGGACTTCCCCGATATCGAGTTCGACGCTGAGCTGCTGGACAACTCTTGCCTGAAGATCACGACTGACCCCACTCCCTACAACGACAAGGTCCTCGTCATGCCCAACCTGTACGGTGACATTCTCTCCGACATGTGCGCTGGTCTTATTGGTGGTCTCGGTCTGACCCCCTCCGGTAACATTGGTGATGAGTGCTCCATCTTCGAGGCTGTCCACGGTTCCGCCCCCGACATTGCTGGCAAGGGTCTTGCCAACCCCACTGCTCTGCTTTTCAGCTCTATCATGATGCTGCAGCACATGGGTCTTAATGACCACGCTAGCCGCATCCAGAAGGCCATCTTTGACACTCTCGCTGAGGGCAAGGTAAGATCCCGAGCATCCTGGTTTTTATCGCCCATAATCTAGTAACTAACCAATTTGTTTTTAGTCTCTCACTGGTGACCTTGGTGGTAAGGCTAAGACTCACGAGTACGCTGGCGCTATTATCAAGCGCCTTTAAGGGATTCGGTCTATTTCCTGTACTATATCCCTCTCTTGTTTCTTTTAGCCCATGAATGAATTAGACTATATGCAGTGATCTACTATATATGTATCGAAATCGATTTAGACTCCAATTTCCGTCCGCACAGCTTCCGTATTGCTTTGGTGACAGTTCCTTAATCATATTGTTTGGTAGTGTAACAAGCTAAATCCACACAAACGCCCGCGTCCTGGTTGGTATCATTAAGTTTCTCAATCGAAAAGGTATCCAGTCGTAAAAGCATCTCAATTTTGACGCCGTCGACCCCTCCTAGAAACACCACCTCCTCGTCTACTCCCTCGTTTAGATTTGATTGTTCGAGCCCGCGTGCTCCGGCCAGTTGGCGAGCTGCCCGTATCTCCATCTCCGTCGTCATCATCACTTTCCTCCTTTGCGTCGCTTGACTCCTCCTCACTCTCTTCGTTATCTTCTTCGGAGTCCGGCTCTTCGTCTTCTGTGTCAGAGCTGTCCCGCCGAGACTCAACTTCTACTTGGAGCCGCGAAGACCGTGTGCCCCGTCCAGCGGGACGCCCGCGGGCGGGTTTCCTGCCTCGAGTGGGAACAGGTGATGAACGGGGTTCTACTTTGACTAGTGGTAAGTATAAGCAGTATTGACGATGTAACGACGGCAACAGTGAGAACGCACCATCTGTGTCTGCTACGGTGCTACCCCTCCGCGATTCGGGATGACCACTCGGAGCAGGAGAGGGCGATCCTTCTGCCAGCCGTCTTTCAAACATCAAATCGCCGTATTCATCCTGCGGGAGTTCGAATGAACAATAGACATCCTTTCCGTCGACGTCATCAGAAACATCCGTTATGAGCGAGTCTTCCTGTTATGGCGCATAGAGTAAGCGGGGTATAGCGGAGCAGATGGTTCACATCACATACCCTTTCATCGAGCGCTGGCATATTGTATAACGTCCCTAACTTTTTCCATATTCCTGGTATTCGCGTGTGTTCGGCATGGGATGGCGCATAGCCCTGGCTTTTCATGAACTCCGATATTGCGACCATTCGAAAGTGCTTGTGCATGCCTGATCAATGGTCTTGTTAGCGATAAACCGCTTGGAGAGAAAAAATCAGCACAGGTAGAACCGACCAACGGGCTTCCATTTGATGACTCCTTTGAGCAGTGCTGTCTCTTGCTCATCGGTCCACGGATCCGACACTAGGTCATAGCTTGGGGTACGCTGAGCGGCGCCGTCAATGGGAGTATTGGCGGAGAGCTGCAAGTTCTCCGCCTGACTATTAAGCTTAGGCTTTTTTCTTGGAGGCATCGAGAACCAACAACAATAAGGCTCTTTCGCAAAGACGTAACCGGTCAGGTCAACCGAGCGGGCGCAAACGAGAAGCAGGGCCTCCAGCTCGGCGGACTCTAGCCCATTCTTGGTTAGCGCCGCGTGACCTCGCGATCCCCACGCGTCGCCAATATCGATAAGGAATCGGGGAGTTGCCGTTGCGACTGGCGTCTATTGTTTTGCTTTGCCTAGACATGGGTTACTGAAATGGATCGTGAAGACTACGGCGCCGACCCGTTCTCTAGCGATGGACTATGGCGGATTTCCAAGTTCACCTTGGATTCCCTACAGCCGCTAGAGTCCCTACCCTGGGACGAAAACCTACCCGGTACGTGGTACCTTCGGGCTATCTGAATCTTAACCTTCTTACTTCTAAGTAGACCTCTCAGAGGGCGTTTTCAAGGACCCCTTCGATTTGTTTGGTACTGAGGGCTCCCAATTGCACCAGCTAGACATTTTTGGAGCCAATTTCATCGAGCCGAGCGTATTCGCGGAGTCCATTACAGATACATCAAGTGACAGTCAACATGAACCTGGTAGTGGCCCACAAGATCTCGACGACGAGCTTGAAGATATATGGAAGCTTGAGAATGCCGAGTCTGGACTTCAAGTTCAAAACGCGCCAAAGTCGTGGGAGAAATATCATAACCGCCATTTCGGCGAGCCCCGTTCGGCATATTTCAGCGAGTCTGGGGCCAAAGGGTTCGACGCCGCAATTGAGCATCAAAGCGAGCACGAAACTTCCATCAAACCTAAGCGCATTGTGCGTAACGACATATTCTTCCAGTCATTATTTCGGCTTGGGTTAGGGTGGAGCTCTATGCTCTTTGGATACAACGAACAACAACAGAAGTTCGAAAAGACTGTTAAGGATATCCGCATTTCAGGGGTCAGCACTCTCGCAGTCGACGGACTAATGGACGATATTTTACAATGCGGTAACAACATGCAGAGAGTCCGCGCTTTTATCGGAAGGGCACCAAATGCGGCAGCGGAGCTGTCAGCGCTGTCAGCATTCTCGACTGCTGCATCAGTGATTACTTACACGTTGGAAAAGCAATTGCTTAATAGTTACAAGCATATCAGCTCTGTGCTGCAGATCAGATTCCTGTTCCAGAGGTGTGGTGAACTGGTAGGTGCTCTAGCAAACATGATGGATGCTGTGGAGACGGCCAGGTCAGAAGCTCGAATAATCTCCTCTGTATTCAAGCTAGCGGCGCATTATTCCCATATTTATGGTCAAATGGAGAACCTCTTCCGCGAGATTGTCTTCAAAGTGGCAGGGCCTTGGCTGACTTATGTGGAATCGTGGATCGGCTTTCGCCCAGAAACGTCGGCGTCCAAAGAGTTAATGACTAGTGGTAGAAGCTTCGTGTCGCTAGAAAAGCACGACGTCAAGGAGAAACATTCGTCTCAAGAAAAGGACGACTATGTATATCTCCCAGATCAAATGCCGTCTTTCGTGCCTTCTGATCAGGCGCACTTGATCTATGAGAGCGGGCGCAGCCTTCGGCTGCTGAAACGATCTCATCCGCAACACCCTCTTTCAGGTGATAGAGTACGCGTGAATACACCGAACCTTGGTTGCGCTGGCACTTGGACCGAGTTGGAAAGAATACAGGCCAAAGCCCGTGACTATGAAGCTAGGCTTCGAGTGGAGGTCCTCAAGTACAACCGCCATGGACCCTCCAAAGAGGATAGAAATATCCATAAGCCCGACAACAGCAAGTCTAAGAGCCTCCCGGACGCTTTTGACCTGTTTGACATTGATGACGCGCACAATACGACTGGTTTACTTGCCGGCGAATCATCCTTGGGAAAGGAAAAACTTGGCCAGCTGCTGGCGGAATCTGAATACGCTACTGAGGAACGATTTAGGGGGCTTGGAACAGACTTCGCTCCTGAAGTGACCTCCTCTCTATATCTTTCTCTTGCGCCTCTGCTCTCATCGCAAGCATTATTGATCGATTTTTCCTGCCTCCATCTTCTTTTTAAGGAACATAAACTGAGAGACCATCTCTCGCTACAATGGCGGTTCCAACTCCTCGGTGATGGATATTTTACGTCTCGTCTTTCTCAGTCACTCTTCAACCCTGAAATGGAAAGTGGCGAACGGAAGACGGGTGTCGTACGGAGCGGTGTTCACACTGGTCTACGCCTGGGAAGCCGAGACACTTGGCCTCCAGCAAGCTCTGAGCTGCGATTAGTTCTAATGGGGATTCTGAATGAATGCTATAGCGGCGAATATGCAGATGGCTCAGGGAACCCCGAATTCGAGAAAGAGAAGGAACTTCCCGGAGGGTTGAGCTTCTCGATACGCGAATTATCCGAGGCGGAAATCGCCAAGTGCAAAAACCCCAACGCTATCGAAGCGCTGGACTTCCTTCGTCTACAATATAAGCCATCAAATGTCTTAGAAGCCATCATCACCCAACGCTCTCTCCGCAAATACGACCACCTCTTCAAACAGCTCCTGCGACTCATACGCATGGTTTCAGTCGCCAAAGGTCTCATCCGAGATTCGACAGCGAGAAATTCCTTCTCAGGTGACACCCGAAATGTCTTCCAGAAATTCCGCATCGACTGCCAACATTTCGTCCTCGCCCTCAGCGACTACTGCTTTCTGTTGGGCATAGGTTCCACCTGGCAGCGCTTCCAGGATACCCTTTCCCAGATTGAAAAATGCCTAGACTGCGGCGACATCGACGGTACCATTGAAGTAGCCCATTCTATCCCCAGGCTGCGCGCCTACCACGAAGATACGCTAGACCAAATGATCTTCGCGCTTTTCCTTAGCAAACGACACGCCGAAGTCGCGAAACTGTTGGACGGAATATTTGACACGATACTCAAATTTGCTCCCCTGTCGCGCATGGATGGGACGCATGGTGTGAGGCACGAGAGTGAAATTATGATCAAACGGTTGTATGCTTTGTTCAGGAAGCAAACTGCCGCTTTTGTTGGATACCTGCGTGGTCTGGATGGCGCGCGAGGTGCCGCGGCTCAGTCGAAGGCATCTGGCCGGAGTAAGTCTGGGATGTCTTTTGTGGCAAGAGAAGGGTCCTCGAATGTGTTTGATCATCTCTTGGTGAGATTGGACATGAAGAGGTACTACTAGGCAGCAGGCTTGTTCTAGAGCAGCTTACCCCTTTTCACAACGATTGCAGGTGCTTCGAGCTTACGGTGCTCGAAGATGCTTGGAGATACATAGTTTGAGAAAATGTAGCGTGATGAAACATTCAATTTGCATCCCTATTGTGATGATTTATGGCCGTGTACATATCATAACATATCACATCTAACACCAACACCATAGCTACCCAACCCAATCCAACGCCGAACAAACCAAACTTTGAAAGCCAAGTCTAAAAGTAATGCAGATTCTCCTCCTTCCACCCCAGTGACAGCAAAATCTTTTTTGAAGCCTTCTCCATCGGCCCAGGCCCACAAACCAAAACCATCGTCCCCTCATCGGGACTGCCAGCGTATTGCCTAATCAAGTCTTCGTCAATCCGACCCCGCCGTCCAGTCCACCTATCATCGCCCTTCGTCAACGTATGTACAATTATACAGTTCTCCTTCTTTGCATCCAAAGCCTCAAACCGGTCCAATTCATCGCGAAGCAGGATATCCTCCTCCAACCGGTTCCCATCAAGCAAGACACACTTCGTCCCATCCTGTTCATCCTGCATAACAGCCCTAAGAACCTGGAAGACCGGCGTGATTCCTGTTCCACCACAGATCATAACGAAGGACTTGACAAGTTTCTCGGTTTTCCCGCCGATAAGGACCTTGCCGCGACCTAGGTATTCGAAGCGACCCGTGGGGCCCTTGCATTCGATAACCGAGTCGAGCGGGAGGGCTTCCAGGGCTGTCGTCATTTTTCCGCCGGGCGTACTGGGTGTCTCGGCATAGATCTTGATTAGGATGTCGACGGTGCCGGGCTGGTCGGTAGGTGAGATGGGCGTGTACGAGCGGATTATGCTTGAGC
Source organism: Aspergillus incahuasiensis (assembly GCA_003719405.1). NCBI lineage: Eukaryota > Fungi > Ascomycota > Eurotiomycetes > Eurotiales > Aspergillaceae > Aspergillus > Aspergillus incahuasiensis. Next base: position 16,368 of record RHLP01000526.1, read on the forward strand.
TGGGGGACTTGGGATCGGCGGTCTTCAGCATCAGATGTTGGCCGGTGGGTAGGCCGAGGGATTGAGAGGCGTGTTCGAGCGAGAGTGTGAAGATGTGCGTGTCCCAGGACACGGAGGTCTTTTTGGTGAGGGTTGCTTTTGTCCAGGATTTCGGGGTGAGGAAGCTTGGTCGGGGGAAGCCCGGGTCTGAGGTCGTATTGTCGGCGGTGCCCTTGCGGAGGGCTTCGAGGGAGGCTTTATCCAGCGTGCCGATGTGATAGTCGGGCATCATCTTTTTGGCGGTTTCGCTGTCTGGTTTGGGTTAGTTATCATGGCAGCTATAGTTAGGTGAGAGATGAAAGACACTTACGGATCTCGAGGAATTCCTCAGATGCGTCTGTCCCAGCAGCCGAGATGATACTTTGAGCTCCACCGGGGTGGCCCTCGAGGAATGCCGTGCCATCATATACCTCGCCGTTAACGACGAACCAGGGTTGCTCATGCGTGGATTCCTTTTTGAACTCTTCGAGATCAATCATCCTGTTCACACCTTCCTTCTTCATATTCACCTCCACCACAGGTTCCGGCTCAACGGGCTCCTCACCCTCCTGCCTCTCACCCCAGTTCCCATTCGTCAAGTCACCTCCTGCCTTTTTGATCCGTTCCATCCACCCGCTCGACCCAGTGATATCAGTCGGGTGCTCGAAGAACAACTGCCCGTTCTCGTTCGTGATCTTTACCCGGAACCAAGGGTTGTTCATCATACCGAGGACGGACCAGTACATGTCCTTTGGCTGGAGACTGAGTGCCTCGTCCATTGCGCGGACGAGGAGGGCATCGCTGGATGCGAGCTCTGGGATGGGAATGTCAAGAGACCAAAAAGACCAGCAGAAGCAGGTTTCTCGCCAGGCCATGTCGACGCGGCCGCCATAGAGGGTGCCTTCAAAATCGCGGTATTTGTCTTCGGCGTATTCGATGTTTGCGAGACGCCATGCTGAGAGAAGTTAGTTGGCATATGAGACTAACGAGATAGGTGCATAGTAGTAACGTACATTTGCCCTTGTCCAGCGAGATCTCCACGCGGGTGATTCGCCGTCCACCACCAGCATAAGCGTACCCTTTGGCCGTGTAGACTGGCCCGGCAGTAGCGAGGTCGAGCGTTTCCTTGTGTTGCGGGTAGGCGGCGGCTGAGTTGACGTTGAGGTCGTAGATGGCGTAGCGTTCGTCGCGCCACCACGAGGGGTCTTGGGATGACATGTCTGGTGTGACCATCGTACTATATGATATCAGCAAGGTAGGGCAGACAGTGCGGTGTGACGTACGGTAGCACCCTGTTGTCGTAAATATGGTACCAGTTATCGCTTGGGGCATCGGTGATAATAAGCTTTTTCAACCACTTGACACTGCGCCCTCCAATCTGGCCCGGCACGACGGCTCTCAGCGGCCGACCGTGGTCTGGCCTCAGGTCTTCACCGTTCATCTTATGAGCCAGCATGATACCCCTGTTCGGGTCCAGGACCCAGTTCAGTTTGATGGATGTCCCGTAATTGCCGTTAGGCTGCAGACGTTAGCATCCCATCCTACGTTCAGGGCTAGTGTGATTGAACATACCAGTTTATCAGCACCCTCCATACACACATACTTTGCCTTTCGCAAAGGCTTCGCGCTCTTTATGACGTCGGCCATCATGGGGCCCGTAAACAGAGCAGTTGACAGACCAGCCGAGCCCCATGAGAAACCTTTTGATTTCCGGACGGTGTTTTGCTCCTTGCGCCTGTTACCGGCGCATACCAGAGTGATGGGTGCTGTGATTTGGTCGTAGTTCTGCAGAATCTGCTTAAAGCTGAGGGTGATGGGGTTTTCGACGAGACTGTAGTTTGTCAGAGAAGTGTTTCCTGGGATTGCGGGTGCAGGTGGGAGACGAACCCTTCGATGCTGATTTCCCAAGTTGGAATGTCTTCATCCCGGACCTGAGGCACCGGTCCATGGTTTCGGACGTAAAACAGTTCAGGGGATGTTAGGAAGCCTTCTTTGAAGAGAGGTGTCAATGGAGGCTCGACGTTGAATGGGTGGACGCCGGTCAGTCGGATCAATCGGGGATCTCGCGGGACATGGCTATCTGGTGTGGCTTGATCTATGCTCAGGATCTCAGATGGAGCTTTAGATGGCGGAGGCAAGGGAATGTCTGTGGTGTCTAGCGAGGGAATCTCCTGCTGTTCGACTCTAATCTGGGCGGCTTTGAGAGTCCTGGGTTTTGAGCCCGTCCGGACTTGGGTGATGGTTGTGGACATTATATGAGGTATGAATATAGTATAACGTAGATATGTGAGTATAAAGTGGAGAGGCTCGCAGGAGTTTGCAGCAGGAAAACTGGTAGATATGATAGATCGAAGGTCAGATTAGATCAACATTATGCTCGGGTAGACTAGATACTAGGGTCGGCGGGCGTGGGAGAGATGCAGTCATCAAATACATACAGGGTCCTGAGGGATTTACGGCGTTTGAGAATGCGATTGCAGCCTCGGAGAAAGATGTTGTTTCGCTTTCTAATTTTCACGACAGCAGGCAAATCATGCTGGAATTTTACGGCCCATCGCCATCTCCGCGGGCCGGAAGGGCGGCAAGCCTGCGCAGTGCAAACCCTTCCATGCTCCGCAGTCAGGCCTGACAACAACAAGACGCCAAAGGATCTGGCTATTGGCCATTTCCTTGCTCTTACTCGCGCAGAAGGACGATCCGGTGGCAATATGCTTCGTCAATGGCGACCCTTGGTGGAATATCCATAAGCATGCTCACTTAGCCGCTGACTGCTGTCACCCAAACCCTGGTCTTCCGGAGCTGATAATGTCCAGACCTTGATCAGTGGCAATTACTCAGGATAGATCTGATGTTAAGATGATCTCAATGCCGATTTGTTACTTGATGTCGATGACTTTGGCTCGGGTCTCATTGATCGAGGGCCAGAGATAGGGCTCGACTGTAGTGGAAGCACCGGCCAATCAAAAGCTCGGAATGTCTTATCTCTGCCGGGGTGGAGATAAGCGGATAAGCGGGAGATCATGGCTCAGTCCCGGCCAATCACAGAGCGGGGCCTGGCCAGACGTGACGGGAGCATCTCCAGCACAACTCCGCGGAGACTCAAGCACATGGCAGTGATGGCATCCGCGACATCCACAAGGCCAGATTCAGAGCTCCCGATGCTTTATCGCCGGCTCATTATCGTTGATGGCCTAGCCACACTGCAGTCCTCTCCAGTCCCATGTCCCTCGTGGCGTTCAATAACGATGACTGTCTCCCACTGCGAGATCGCTGATTCGTGTGGCACTACATAGCCATTGGCCCATTCAATTATCTCATGCTCCCGATGCCACGGAGATACATTCACCAAGAGGGTGGTTACTTGTCGTGCCACATAATGGATCTGCTCATATATGAAGCCGGCAATGCCGCTCGCGGTCGTTCTTTTGGAAGGTCCCTTTCTTCAGATCCCCCAGCTTTCCCCCCGTCCCCATCATCATGCCCTTGCTAGACAGTCCCCGGAACGGCGAAACTGTCACTAGCAGTGCTCAGAATGGCATCTCTGTTATCGACGGGGTCGACCCCACCACACAACAAGGGAACTTTGAGCGTGATCCCAACAGGCGCCAAAAGATCGTAGTCGTGGGATTGGGCATGGTTGCCGTTGCATTCATGTACGTCACTTAGCATCATGAGTCCGCTGTACTTGGGCCTAACTAACGGGACTATTCCGCAGTGAGAAACTTGTGAAGCTGGATGCAGAAAGACGCAAATACGACATCGTTGTCATCGGAGAAGAGCCGCACATTGCCTACAACCGTGTGGGTCTGTCATCATACTTTGAACACCGGAAGATCGAAGACTTATACCTGAACCCGAAAGAATGGGTAAGTGGCTTGAGGATGGAATCTGGTTAGGGGCTTACAATGTGTTTTTCGCAGTACGGCTCATTCAAGGACCGATCGTTCGACTACTATCTCAACACTCGAGTGACCGATGTCTTTCCTCAACACAAAACGGTCAAGACCTCCACCGGCGATATCGTTTCATATGATACCCTTGTTATCGCCACCGGCTCAGATGCCGTCCTTCCCACCAACACACCCGGTCACGACGCCAAGGGTATTTTCGTCTACCGTACAATTTCAGACTTGGAGCGCCTGATGGAATTTGCCTCGCACCACAAGGGCTCCACCGGCGTTACAGTTGGAGGTGGCTTGCTTGGTCTGGAAGCTGCGAAGGCCATGACAGATCTCGAAGACTTTGGCAGTGTCAAATTAATAGATCGCAACAAATGGGTGCTGGCCAGACAGCTTGATGGCGATGCTGGTTCCCTTGTGACTAAGAAGATCAGAGATCTTGGCCTAGAGGTGCTTCATGAGAAAAGGGTGGCCAAAATCCACACTGATGCTGACAACAATGTGACGGGAATTCTATTCGAGGACGGTCAGGAGATTGACTGTTCTTGTATCTGTTTTGCCGTATGCTTCCGCGACTTGGTTTCCGAATCATCCCATGTGCTAATTCTATCTACAGATTGGCATTCGGCCGCGAGACGAACTCGGAGCGAACGCCGGAATTCAGTGCGCAAAGCGTGGTGGCTTCGTTATCAACGAAAGCTTGCGGACATCAGTGGACGACGTATACGCCATAGGCGAGTGTGCCAGCTGGGAAAACCAAACGTTCGGTATCATCGCCCCCGGTATCGAGATGGCCGATGTCCTCTCATTCAACCTGACGAACCCCGACAAGGAGCCTAAGAGATTCAACAGACCCGACCTAAGCACGAAACTCAAGCTGTTGGGAGTTGATGTTGCTAGCTTTGGTGACTTCTTCGCTGACAGAGATGGGCCCAAGTTTCTTCCTGGTCAGCGGCCGTCTGCCGAAGATATCGGCGTTGCAGACCTGACCGCTGAGAAAGAGCCTCAGGTCAAGGCCCTTACGTATAAGGATCCTTTTGGCGGAGTCTACAAGAAGTACCTGTTCACCATGGACGGAAAGTACCTACTCGGTGGCATGATGATTGGCGACACGAAGGACTATGTCAAGTTGAATCAGATGGTCAAGTCACAAAAGCCTCTGGAGGTACCACCCAGCGAGTTTATCCTTGGCGCCCAGAGTGGTGGAGAGGAAAATGCAGACGATCTGTAAGTCAATTTTGGCCTATTAACCACGCATCCACTGACCTGTCCAAAGTGATGATAGCACGCAGATCTGCTCGTGCCATAATGTGACCAAGGGCGACGTGGTCGAGAGCGTCAAGACTGGCACTTGCAAGACGATAGCAGATGTCAAGTCTTGCACCAAGGCGGGAACAGGCTGCGGTGGCTGCATGCCTCTTGTACAATCAATTTTCAACAAGACCATGCTGGACATGGGCCAAGAAGTGTCAAATAATTGTAGGTGCTCCGATCAAGCTCTCCAATCATCGCTGACCATACGCAGTGTGTGTTCACATTCCGTACTCGCGGGCGGACCTCTACAATGTCATCGCAATCCAGCAGCTGAGAACGTTTGACGACGTGATGAGGTCAGTTGGCAAGTGTGCCGACTCGTTGGGATGTGAAATCTGTAAACCCGCCATTGGTTCTATCCTCTCCAGTCTCTTCAACCCCCACCTTATGGACAAGGAGTATCACGAACTCCAAGAAACCAACGACAGATTTCTCGCCAATATTCAAAGGAACGGGACATTCTCTGTTGTGCCTCGAGTTCCTGGTGGTGAAATCACCGCCGACAAGTTGATTGCGATTGGCCAGGTAGCCAAGAAATACGACCTGTACTGCAAAATCACAGGTGGACAGCGTATCGATATGTTTGGTGCTAAGAAGCAGGATCTCCTCGAGATCTGGACCGAGCTTGTTGATGCCGGTCTCGAGAGTGGCCATGCCTATGCTAAGTCACTCCGGACCATCAAGGTGAGATTCAATTTCAAGTATACTTAGATCACGCTAACGTCCATTAGAGCTGCGTTGGAACTACCTGGTGTCGATTCGGTGTAGGGGACAGTGTTGGTATGGCCGTCCGACTGGAGCAACGGTACAAAAGTATCCGAGCTCCTCACAAATTCAAGGGTGCTGTCTCTGGCTGTGTTCGAGAGTGTGCCGAAGCGCAAAACAAGGAGTGAGTCTCATGCTAATATGCTACGACCAATGTCGCTAATGCAAACTAGCTTTGGTCTTATTGCTACCGAGAAGGGATACAACATCTTTGTTGGCGGCAACGGAGGTGCCAAACCACGACACTCAGAGCTGCTCGCCAAAGACGTACCACCTGAGGAGGTTATCCCTATCATTGACCGCTACGTTATCTTTTACATTCGAACAGCAGACAAGCTTCAGCGGACTGCTCGATGGCTTGAGAACCTTCCGGGCGGCATCGAATATCTCAAGGATGTCGTCCTCAATGATAAGTTCGGAATTGCAGATGAGATGGAACGGCAGATGCAGGAACTAGTCGACAGCTACTTCTGCGAGTGGACCGAGACAGTCAAGAACCCTAAGCGTCGCAAGTATTTCCAACAGTTTGCCAACACAGACGAGACGGTCGACACCGTCGAGATTGTCAAAGAGCGCGAGCAAGTGCGCCCTACTTACTGGCCCAAGGACGGGGCAAACGAAGACTTCAAAGGTCACCAATGGTCTAGCCTCTCGTGGCAGCCCGTGCTCAAGTCCGACTACTTTTCAGACGGCCCACCTGCAATTTCGTCCGCCAATATCAAGCGTGGCGACACCCAATTAGCCATCTTCAAGGTCAAGGGCAAATACTACGCTACGCAACAAATGTGCCCCCACAAGCGGACCTTTGTCTTGTCTGATGGCCTGATTGGAGACGACGACAATGGCAACTACTGGGTCTCATGTCCGTACCACAAGCGGAACTACGAACTCAACGGCGAGCAGGCAGGTCGTTGCCAGAATGATGAGGAGATGAACATCGCCACATTCCCTGTCGAGGAGCGGGACGATGGCTGGATTTACATGAAGCTACCACCAGTTGAGGAGCTTGATGCTCTTCTAGGGACGGAGAAGTGGAAGGTGAAGAAGGGTGAAGCTACGGACCCATTTGAGGCGTATGACAAGAAGTACAGCAGTGGGATGAAGGGTAAGAGGGCCGGCGCCAACGGAATCGAGGGCAACAAGGCAGCCCGCTCTAGTACTAAGAACAATATAGATTGGTGAGCTGTTGATGTGGGTACGTACGTTATGATGTGTTACTACGACGGGCATGGTTACTGGGCTCATGGCGTTTTGGAGAGGTGGTTATATGCATTATACCTAGTGTTGAAACATTTCTATGACTACTGTATAACTTTTCCAGACTTGTCAATGATCTTTTAATGGCATTGAAACTCTCGTTACATTGTATGGCTTAACGTATGATTTCTGATGCCTGGTCTATGGAATGTTCGTATCTATGGCCAAATGCATTCTAATGTTTAAGGCCGGGTGCTCACGTTGAGTTCAACGTGATTGGTCAGCGATACTGTTATCTCTTCGATTCAGCCAGACCCATTTTCCGTCCGTAGTCCTCCATCAGCCCCGATAACACCCCTACAAAAGGGCCCATCTGCCCTCGAGATCTCCGCGGAGCAATTCAACTCGGGATCCCTGGTTCTCGTCCGACATTGAGATACACCCTCCGTCATCATCATGGCATACGAAACAGGGACAGGGACGGTCCTCGTGGGGCCGTCAACACATCCTACCTGCACTGCATAAGGGATTCGATACTGAAGACTGCTCTTCCGAGCAGATCCTGGAAAGCCATGGTCTTCACCATGCATAGACACCAAGCGACAGGCCCGAACAGCTGCAGAATTGCTTCTTACGCCGCTCCTCGACGCCCCCATGGACGAGTCTCGACTCGAGACAACTGCTGCGTTTGGTTCCAGCTTCCTACCCGCCCCGGAGTCTGTGCTGCCACTCCGCCGACAGACCGAACGGCCTTATTGGAGGACCCGAACTCTGTTCAAGATGAGGATCCGGCCTGTGGGTCGTATACTTTCCTTATCTCGATGTCTTGATAGCGCCCTTCAGCCACATTACATTCACGTTCACGGGCTGGTCTCCTCCGCCGCCTGTCAGCCTGGCTCCGGTCGTTTGGAATATGGGGCATGACTTGCACAATCCACGGGGCACCGTTGCCTTTGGAGCTCGCTGAGTGGATGCGGATCGACGCCGGTTGAAGGAAGCCTTGCCTATTCGGTTTGAATAATGTCAATTTCCGCGGCTTTCTCGTTACGAATATCGAAGAGACATCTATCGGGCTGCCATTTCTAATCAATCGCCAGTCGGGTTCGGGGGCTCCTGATAGACTACTGATTCTCGTGATGGCTCCCGAACGTGCCCTAGCCCTGACGACACTCTGATATCTCGGGGAGATACATGACAATCTCGTTTCGGTCGGACGTGATTCGTTTCCGAGTCATGGTTGTGTCTGTTGTTTATATAGCAGGTTGTCTTTCTTTGTTCTGGCAATGATCCAGGATAATAATCGAGCAAATCGTCTAGCCTGTCTGATACCCTTTCAAGAACTGCAGTAACCTTTCTTCTAATATCATTTGTTTCATTGGTTTGCTCTTTGCATACACCGGAGGTATATCATTCCACGACCAGACCAATTTCTCGCTTGCCTAGCTTGGCTCCAGTCTATCATCCTTCTTCGACCAGGTCAGACGAGGATATTCCCAGATATGGACTTCGTCAAGCTTATGGTAGCCTCACCCGAGGTCAACCCAAACAACCGGAAAGCCCTTAGCATCCCGGTTTTGAACCCTTTCAACGCATATGGCCGAGTCTTCTTCTTCTCATGGTTTGGTTTCATGCTTGCATTCCTGTCATGGTATGCATTTCCGCCTCTAGTAAGTCCACTTTCCTTTCCAACTATTAAATGATATCTAGGCCGCTAACATTCATGCCATCTAGTTGACCGCCACCATCCGTGATGACTTGAACATGTCCCAAACACAAGTTGCAAACTCAAACATCATTGCCCTATTAGCAACGTAAGTCACCTACCTACATTGTCATGATCTTGAGCCAACCCCAACTGCTTCTAGGTTACTGGTCCGACTCGTCTGCGGTCCACTATGTGATCGTTTCGGCCCTCGTCTAGTCTTTATCGGACTTTTGCTCGTGGGCTCTATCCCCACTGCAATGGCCGGCCTCGTCACTACGCCCCAAGGTCTTATCGCTCTCCGCTTCTTCATCGGCATCCTTGGTGGCACATTTGTTCCCTGCCAAGTCTGGTGCACAGGGTTCTTCGACAAGAAGATCGTTGGAACAGCCAACTCCCTAGCTGCCGGTCTAGGTAACGCCGGTGGCGGCATCACATACTTCGTCATGCCCGCCATCTTCGACTCCCTTGTCCACGACCAAGGCCTCACCGCACACAAAGCCTGGCGCGTCGCCTACGTGATCCCCTTCATCCTCATCGTCACCGCAGCCCTAGGCATGCTCTTCACCTGCGACGACACGCCCACAGGGAAATGGTCCGAGCGACACATCTGGATGAAAGAGGAGACCCCAGCCTCATCAAAGGGCAACATCGTCGACCTCAGCTCCAGCACCTCAGGCGCCCAATCCAGCCGCCCATCTATCACGAACATCATCCCCGACGTCGAAAAGAAAGGCGCTCAGACCCCTAACCCCATGGAATCTCAATCGCCAGCAATGGGCCAACTCGACGCCCTCCGCACCGACGCAATCGCCTCCCCTTCCCGCAAAGAAGCGCTGAACCTCGTCTTCAGCCTCGCAACAATGGCCGTCGCAATCCCCTACGCCTGCTCTTTTGGCGCGGAGCTCGCAATCAACTCCATTCTCGGCGACTACTACGACAAAAACTTCCCGTACATGGGCCAGACAAAGACAGGCGAGTGGGCTGCTATGTTCGGGTTCTTGAACATCATCTGCCGTCCGGCAGGTGGCTTCCTGGCGGATTTCCTTTACCGCAAGACGGACACACCCTGGGCGAAGAAGCTCCTCCTCTCATTCTTGGGCGTTGTCATGGGCGCCTTCATGATTGCCATGGGTCTCTCAGATCCCAAGTCCGAGGCGACAATGTTTGGGCTGACCGCCGGTCTTGCCTTCTTCTTGGAGAGCTGCAACGGCGCGATCTTCGCGCTGGTGCCGCATGTTCATCCTTATGCTAATGGTATGCTCTACTCCCTCCCTTCCTTCTACTCCATACTTTGAAAAGATTGAAGCAACTAACAGTATCAACAGGAATCGTCTCCGGAATGGTCGGCGGCTTCGGCAACCTAGGCGGCATCATCTTCGCCGTCATCTTCCGCTACAGCCACCACGACTACGCGCGCGGTATCTGGATCCTCGGTGTGATTTCCATGGCGGTGCATATTTCTGTTTCCTGGGTGCGGCCAGTGCCGAAGAGTCAGATGAGGGAGTAACCACTGTTACGACGATATTTTTTGCAGGCGTTTTCACGTTGGAGTTCTGTCAGTCTTGTTCTCTTGGGCTTGGGGTTTAGCGATATGATATGATACCATGACATACTTATTTACAGGTTAGACTCAGCGTGATGATTAGCTTTATAATTAGACAATTGCTATGAATTTTGGAACGTGAGAGAATCTGACTTATACTTTACCTATATACTTTGTCTTTCATATCTCGTCCCATAATTAAACCCAGACCCCCACCTCCATAGTCCATGCTACTCACTTACCCCATATTTACCTCGGGCTAATACCCCCCGAGCCAACTGAGGGGCACAGCACGATGGGGTAATGGGATAGGTACGTACTTGGTGCTCTTTCCCCCTCTTCAATCCCCTTCCAGCAAAACCTCATCCTACCCAACCTCTTCTCAAACACGAAGTCCAAGACCAAAATGCCCCGGCGCATCGCCCAAATCGTGCACCTTAAGCCCTCGGCGGTCGCCGCATACAAAGAATGCCACGCGAACGTATGGCCCGAGGTCCTGCAGCAGATCAAAGAGTGTAATATCCGTGATTGTGTGTCTGTCCTTACCCTCAATGTGTTTTCAGCCAGCGAGACTTTGAGAAACAGGGGCTGATTGCTTTGGTCGTGGTCGCGCGGCAGACTCGATATTCTTCGACAACGAGCGCACGCTCTTCGCGACGTTCAAGTACGTTGGGGACGACTACGAGGGGGATATGGAGAAGATGGCGGCGAATCCAAAGGTGCGCGAGTGGTGGGCTATGACGGATGGGATGCAGGAGAGTCCAGTTGAGGGGGCTGTTGGCAGTGCGGAGGGGCCGGGGTGGTGGAAGGTCCTTGACGAGGTGTTTTATACGGATTGATTTGAGGAGATATGATCAATCATTTATTGTACATTGTAGTGTTGGTATTGTCTCAAATGAAGTTCCTTGATCAGGGTCAAGGTATCTAAGGTTGGGCCGGTTAGGTGTTCTGTCTCGCAACGCCTAGGTCTTCAGAGTGGCCGGCATCTCTGAGATCGCAGCAGTCGTGGAGAGCAGTTTCAGGATTAGATAGAGTACACGCGAGTCATGCAAAGATGGGTATCCTTCACAAGCGAACCGCTAAACCGAGTAAAAGAGTGCCCAAAACGCCGGTCCCGAAGGGGAGAAGAAAACAGTGTCGAAAATCATCATAATTCGTACAACATCAGCGGAGTCACGCTGCTTCATTCAGAACCCCCGGGTATATCCTTCAAGATTTCCCAGCCGTATTCTTCTTCTGGCTTTTCAGGTTCCATACCCAGGGCATTGCGGTAGGCGCGGACCTCATTTTGAAGCCCGGCAACAATACGGACAGGCAGTTCCTCTTCCTCACAGCGAAGGCGATAAGCAGTGCGGATCATTTCGGCGCACTTCAGGGTCTGTGCGTGCCAGTGATCACGGTCCAGACGACTTTCCAGGTGGGCATCACGCTCCGCCTGGAGGAGATTATTGTAATGGCGCTTCTGAGACAAGTAGTGCATGTTATTGTTGTGGCAGTAGTTGCGGATCTGCTCGACCATTGTACCGACGGCTGCCTCGTATTCTCCGATCAACTTGGTGTTCTCCGCCTGTTCATTCCTCAGGATTTCCACCGTGCGCTTTTCCTTGGCGAGGGCGCGCTCAAGCTCGGCGATACGGGCACCTGGTTCGGTCAATAGGAGCATTTCCTTGGTATAGAGCCAGACTCACTAGAAATTTCCCCGTTCACCTGCTGTATGCTCGGACTGGTCCCCTCTGAAGCAGAACGTTTCTAGCATTGTCAGCGCAGTTGAGAAAAGAGAGCAAGTAACAAACCATAATTTCCTCTGCGCTAGAGACAATACTCTTGGTCATATCACGATTGTTCTTCAGCACGTCACTCAGCTCTAACACCATATCAAATAAATGGCGCAGGTCCATCTGGTGTCCCGCATTCATCGGCACTCCGCCATTTATGCCAGCGATTCCACCGCCATTCACTTGGGGGGGTGGGGTAGCCATGGGCGATGAGATAGGCTGGCGAGGAACTCCGGGCATATTGGACGGCCCAGCTGCCGAATTATCGTAACTCGAATAAACGCCCGGACCAGAATTGCTGCTGCTGCTGTTCATAGACATGGTTGCGGCGTCGAAAGCTTGGTTCAGTTCTGCCAATTGGGTCTGGGATTCCCTGCTGTTCGGATTGAGCGCGCCTTCGTCGTCGTATTCAAATCCGGTGGACTCAACACCCAGGACCTCTTTTCTAAATTTCTCAAGGTCTCGACGACTAACGTGGGTGGAACGACGACGGTGCCCACGCACAAACGGTGCTCTCGAAGCACTGGAAGGCGTAGATGTAGCGATGGTGTCGGGTGGAAGGGTGTTTTCGTTGCTCGAAAATCTGGGTAGGTGAGGGAGGGACCTCGATAGAGGTAGGGGTCCGCGTGAGTATGTGGTTATCGGCCTCTCTATCGTGTTGTACTGCTGAGCTGGTCGCTGATGTCGAAGTGATAGAGAAACACTGTCTGGAGCTGGAGCTGGGGGAACACCTTCACCAAAATAGTCAAGCGCCGGAGTTTCGGGCAATGAATCCCGAGCTCCAGTCGCTAGGGGGCCACTGACCAAGGCGTCCTCACATGGAGCCTCCATTGCAAAGACAGCCTGTGGTTCAGAATAATAGGAAGTTAACACTGTAGGGATAATGGCGATTATGTGTAATGTGAGAGGTAGGGTCTGTGGCAGAAAGGAACAGTGTTTGGTGTTTCTTTTTCCATTTTCTTTAACACTCTGTCACAGTCGCAGCTGCAGTCAGTTTCCAAGTGCCTACAGTTTCCCCCTTGCACTTTTCTCCAGAAACAGGCGATAATTCAAAACTTTCGTCGGTTTGTGGGATATACGCAGAAAGCTGCCCGTTTTCTGTCAGTTGTTTCCACGCTTTTGTGCTACTAGGCCAGGCAGAAACTAGATATCACCAAGAATAGGTTGGTCAGATATTACAGGGATCTTTAGCATCGAGTCATCTAGTCCCGAGAATTTGTCAATACAAAGAGGTCTCTTATTAACCCATGTCAAAAAGTGCCGTCAGCTTCTTCTCTGGGCCCAGCACGTATGAAGCCTCATTCCCGTCATCATTGTTGTTAGCCTGACTTTGCGCAATGCGGCCACTAACCCGTGCGACCAGCATCCGCATCTTCTCTAATTCTTGAACCAGTTCTCCATCCCTAGTGACGAGATTCGGCTGAACGTTGTCCTGGGGCTCGCAGAATGGTTTCAGGAGACGCTGCAGCAGTCGCAACTGGTCCAAACGCCGTTGTCGTTGTTGACGCTGATTATCAAGTTTCTCAAGTCGTTCTCGTAGACGTTTGTACCTGTACAACGATGAGTCGGGTGAAACTGAAATTCACCAGGCAGGGATCCGAACCTAAGCCTTTCCTCATCGCTTGCGGATTGGTCATAGAGTTCTCCTGGAAGCTGAGTAATATTCCTAGGACGTGTCAGCTAGAGCAGCGGATGGATGACGACGGCGAGCCTCACGGGTGACTGGATAAGTCGACCGTTCTGTCGACACCACTTTCCAGCGACGATACCTCACGGGTAGCCTGACTGATCGAGGTCCAATACAAACTTGCAATTTGTTGCGCCACATGCTGGATTGCCTGTGAGGAGTATATAACGCGATTGTGTTGTTTCAAGGCTGCGTTCACTGAGTTAAAGTATGTTAGTTTTACATAAAAAGCATATAGGACAAAAGCAGAACAGAAAGCCTCGCCGAGATACTGATGAGTGCAAGGGATGTCATGGACTATGCTAATAGGGAGGTCAGCAAGGCGAGTACATTGCACTTACACTTCTGCAGTACATCACCAACCACCTTGTCGCTCAGGTCTTCCTCTGCGGATTCGGCGGCATAACTTCGCCAATCCTCGGGGGCCTCAAGGCTTTCCGACAGAATACGGACCTGTGCCCTAATGAACGACGATTTCAGTTCAGAGATGGACTGAGAGGACTCCATAGCCCCATAGTGACTGCAATGCGAATGCTAAGGAGCATTTCCTACAGGCGCGTTATCGATAATGATTACATCACGTGAACTGGTGGGCTGGAGAATCACCAAGTATCTGTAAACACATAAGGAACATGACAATATAAAGTTTAAAAGTATTTAATCTACCTATATCAAAGACAGGTATAGAGTAAGAGTATTTAACTATTGTCATGGAGTTTTCCACCATTTTTACAAGGCGTTTAGGCGTCTATGGAGATTCATCATGGCTCAATTTGCGAAATAAATGCGCGGCCGATATATACCTCGGCAATTTCGCCTTCTCCGCAAAGACCCAGGTAAAACAACAAGCCTACAATAGGACCGGCTTTTGGGTCATATATATTCTTGAGTGAAAATAGTGCCAGCTCATAGCACAGAGCGAATACTCGAATCTATTTTTGCTGCGTTATTATGGCTGAAAGTCAACGGCCATTAGGCCTGCTGTTCGACATCGGAGGTGTTTGTGTAAGCTGCTGCGACTACTCCTAACCTTTTGAGGTCAACTGCAAGAAAACTACATGAACTGATTTAAAAGCTAGGTCGTGTCGCCTTTTCAAGCCATCTTGGACTATGAGATTGCTAATAATATACCCACCGGATGGGTAAATTTCAGCATCTCTCGCACCTCACCCCATGGCAGCTGGCATAGACTGGAGCGGGGAGACATCAAGATGGACGCGGAATTCTTTGCCGGGTTCAATGATGATTTACGGGACCCCAAACTATGGAAGCTATTCAACGAGGGTCTTCGAGAAAAGAACCCCACCAAGCTCCTGGAGGCAAACCCACCATTGCCCAATATAGATGCAGAATGGCTATTTTGGGAGATGATGAAGATATCACGAACGCCTGATAGGTTCATGTGGCCGGCGCTGAAGAAGCTGAAGGATTCGGGCCAGTTCATCCTTGGAGCACTGTCCAATACTGTCATCTTCCCCGACGGCCATGACTTCAACAACGACACCATCGGGCGCAAGACATTATTCGACTTTTTTATCTCGTCCGCACATACCGGCCTTAGGAAACCGGACCCGAAGATATACGAGGCTGCGCTCGAGGAAATGAACGCTGCTGCCCGGAGAAAGGGGTTGAAGCGGCCAGTACGTGCAGGTGACGTGGTTTTCCTGGATGATATTGGCCAGAATCTAAAGCCCGCGAAGGCTATTGGGATGAGAACTATCAAGGTGAATCTTGGACATATAGAAGACGCCGTCAAAGAACTGGAAAAGGTTACTGGGCTTCAGTTGTTTGACAATCAGGCGAGACTATGAGCGGCAAAGCAGGATTGGCGATAAGCCTAGACATGTAAGACAGGGTACATATCGCATAGAAAGAAAATTGGGCCAAACGAAAATGTCCACGGTCTAATTTGAGAAGCTGGTTATCATGTTCCTGAATCCTGGGGTCGTTCAAGTCCAAGTCGTCGCCCACCCGCCGACCAGAACTGCTGCGGGACCCGCTAAGCGACAGTCCACAAATGCCCGCCACAAATAGATCATCCCACGGAATTTCTTGATCTTTCTGCAAGGCAACGTCGACAACCAGCCCAACAGTCAAAATGGTGAGTTTTTGCTGCCATTGAGGGACGGCGACACTGTCGCATTGTTTCTGGCCTATCTTTGAATACATGAGGTTTCCTCGTGGCTTTCGGGTCTTTGCAAGATGCTTCGGATGAGGGTTTTCTGAAGCGCAAATTGCTGACTCGAAGGATTGTCTGTAGGCCCCTGCTACCTTCGGAAAGAACCTCAAGTCCAGCGCCTACTACAGGTAAGATATACCCGAAATGATCGATCTTTGAAAACCGTCCGCTAACGCCTCACGTAGCCGCTACCAGACCAAGTACCGCCGTCGCAGGGAGGGAAAGACCGATTACTACGCTCGTAAGCGTCTGATCACCCAGGCCAAGAACAAGTACAACGCTCCCAAGTACCGCCTGGTCGTTCGCTTCACCAACCGCGACATCGTTACCCAGATCGTCTACTCCGAGATCACCGGTGACAAGGTTTTCTCCAGCGCCTACTCCCACGAGCTCAAGGCCTATGGAATCAAGAACGGTCTGACCAACTGGGCTGCTGCCTACGCCACTGGTCTCCTCCTTGCCCGCCGTACCCTCAAGAAGCTCGGCCTCGACGAGAGCTTCACCGGTGTTGAGGAGCCCGATGGAGAGTTCTCTCTCACCGAGGCTGCTGAGACCGACGAGGGTGAGCGCCGCCCCTTCAAGGCCTTCCTCGACGTTGGTCTTGCCCGTACCTCCACTGGTGCCCGTGTCTTCGGTGCCATGAAGGGTGCTTCCGACGGTGGTATCCTCATCCCCCACTCCGAGAGCCGCTTCCCCGGTTACGACCTCGAGGCTGAGGAGCTCGACGCCGAGACTCTCCGCAGCTACATCTTCGGTGGCCACGTTGCCGAGTACATGGAGGGTCTTGCCGATGACGACGAGGAGCGTTTCCGTGGCCAGTTCCACAAGTACACTGAGAACGAGGTTGACGCCGGTGAGATCGAGGAGCTCTACACCGAGGCCCACAAGGCCATCCGTGAGGACCCCTTCAAGAAGGACGAGTCCGAGGGCCCCAAGAAGACCAAGGAGGAGTGGAAGGCTGAGAGCAAGAAGTACCGCAAGTCTAAGCTCTCCTACGATGAGCGCAAGGCTCGCGTTGAGGCTAAGATCCGTGAGCTAGCTGCTTAAATGGTTTTTATCCAATGACCGGAAGGCGGATTGATCGTGCTTGGTCCATACTTGAGTGCGATAGTCAAAAGCAGAAAAGTTTACTTGCCAACAATACAGGGCTTGCCAGTCGGCGATCTTGAATCTTCAGATATCCTGCCTGTAGTTTGATGACCTTTATGACTATGTTTGTTTTTAATAGGGCTTGTTTCGGAGTGTTATCGGGTGCGGGGAATTGAATTGGCTTAATCTTCTTTTCAAGCATGAGCCTCGAAGCCTCCAATAAATTGGCCGGCAAGTCCAACTCGATCTAGACTTGTAGAATGTAGAGCCTTGCCC
>RHLP01000053.1:0-36545 GCA_003719405.1 Aspergillus incahuasiensis
GGTTCTATAGATGGACGGCGGGGGGGGACTTGACTTACCCATACGCCAAGACTAGCGCGCCATCGTCACGCGCCTGCTCAAGCGTATTGTACCCGTTCATCTGACGATAATGCGGCCCCTTGGACAGCACCGCGAACTTCTCGTCCATGTTGCGGTTGAGGAAGGGGAGCAGCGAGACGAGCGGGAGGACTACGTCCGAGACGAAGGAGTTCACGACGCTGGTGAAGGCTTGCGCGATACTGTATTGGGGTTATTACACGCACTTTCAGGAACAAGAACAGTTTAGATGGGGTGATACATCAAACCTAGCGCAACCTCGAGGACGTTATCCCGCGCCGCGAAGTCGATGAACCCGTCCCAGGCGCGGTGGACGTGGGATCGTGCGCTGGAGCCCATGCGGGCTAGGCTTTGGCTGCTTTCTTCGAGGCCGCGCATTTAGATGGAATACGTGTTGTCTGGCTGATGGAAGTTATGGAGAGCGGAGGCGTTGACGATGGAAAGAAGAATTGTTGTTGGTGTTGGGTGTTCAGATGAAACGAAGGATGACGTAGCCAGTCACGCACGGGCTTCGGCCAGCGAAGATCACCACTACCACCTGCAGGGAGGGAAAAGAAAACAATCGTCGGCTGGCAAGTATTGTAAGGTTTGAGTGTGGATATCCCATGTTGATTGGTGCGAACTGGGCTCTCAAACGATATACCTTGTCTCGGTAGAGTAGCAGTTGATCTAGATCGCGGTATATCAGAGACAAGAGAGGTACAACAATCCTTAGTATGGCAAAATTCGGATACGGAGAGTACTCGCCTCAGAGCCCCTGAGCGGTGACGAGGTTCGGAGTAAGCCGTGTATGTATTTCGAGGTAGTCACCGTTGATCTTGTCCCACTCATGAAGTTTCTAGCAGGTTTAGTTACATGCGAAAAGAGCACTCGCTTGTTGCGGCTAGCTCCTTTCTCCAATCATTGAAGGGTCCAAGATAGGTAGGGTCACTGTGTGCCCAGCGCTCCTCACCGGCGTCAATATACATCTCAGCTAAGGGGACGCAAGGTCGTCAAATAAACGAAGCAAAGAAACCACTAGATACAAAGCATGTCAGATATTCTACCCCAGCAGTACGAAAAGAAGCAGAAATGGAAGCTCATTAAACGTGAAGACTAGATATCGCTCGCATGCTTCCATGCCCAGTACACCCCTCGGAGCTATCCTAGGTACGAATCGCGCCTACCCAAAAACGTCAACGCGCCCACACACAACGCCTCAACACCAGCCCTAAGAGTCGGCTGAATAGCCGGCTGAAACCTCGCACTATGATTCCCCGGAATCTCACCAATCGTACCCTCCGCAGCAGCCTCATCCCAAACTCCGTGCTCAATGCCGCCCACAAACCAAAACGCGCACGGGATATCGCGCGCCGTCGCAAGCACGCTGAAGTCCTCGGCGACCATGGTCCGGGGCGTATCGGGGTCGAACGCGTCGCCGAAATGCGCCTGGAACGAGACGGCGAGCTGCGCCGCGGCGTCGTCGGTGTTAACGGTCGGCGGGAAGCGGCGCGTGGGCGTAAACAGCGGTTCCTTTGGTGAGCCCGACGCGACACACTCGGCGCGCACGATGCGTTCCACCGCGCGGATGATCTTCTCCCGCGTGTCGAGCTTTACAGACCGGAAATCAATCCCGATCTCGGCGCGGTCGGCGATCACGTTCTCCGTCTGGCCTGCCTGCAGACTGCCGACCGTGAGAACACTAACATCATCGGGGTCGATCTCCCGCGATACAACGCCCTGCAAGCGAACGACGATATGCGCCGCAAGCAGAACCGGGTCGACTGTTGTGTGTGGGAGGGAGCCGTGGCCGCCGCGCCCGAAGACCGTGATCTTCATGCTGTCGGCGGCGGCCATGATGGTGCCTTTCTTGGAATTGATTGTGCCCGCGCGCAGGCGCATGACGTGCTGGCCGAGGCAGATGTCCGGGAGCGGGATCTTGTCGTAGAGTCCGTCGGAGACCATGGCTTGCGCGCCGTGGCCGCGCTCTTCGTTCGGCTGGAAGAGGGTGATCAGTGTGCCGCTCCAATGATCGATGGTTCTGGCGAGGAGCTCTGCGGCTGCGAGGAGGGATGTGATGTGCATGTCGTGGCCGCAGGCGTGCATGACAGGCTTGGTGATTCCATCGGCGTCGCGCATGGTTACTGTGCTGGCGTAGGGGAGGCCCGTCTCTTCTTTCACGGGGAGAGCATCCATGTCTGCACGGAGGAGGACGGTCTTGCCTGGCCCGTTGCGTAGGACAGCGGCGAGGCCGTAGCCGCCGATGTTAACGTGGACTTTGGTAAAGGCATCCAGGGACACGAGGTGGGCAGCGATTTTCTCGGAGGTCTTTTTTTCTTGGCACGAGAGCTCTGGGTTGGCGTGGAAGTGCCGGTAGAGCGACTCATAGGGAGCGAGATCTAGCTGTGCAGACCGCAGGATGTCTGAAATGGAGGCTTGCGACATTATTGTGGGCGTTGGAGAGGGGACGATGTTTTCCCCGCGGGAAACGTTGCTTTAAAGGTCAAGTGGGGCCATGGATACGCTTACCAGATGAGTCACTTGGTAGTAATGAGCATAAGTTTCCTAGTGATAAGTATAAGTATACATTCTCTGACCCCGGCCCAGGCTACGTCGCGACTTCCCTCTCGACAACGTTCACTCCCTTCATCTTGATGCGCCATCGCTCCGCCCGGAACTCCACGACTACCGTTATCTGTTCCCTTGGGAGTAGCGTAATATAGTTGTCGGACCAGAAAACCGGCCGCACCTCCTCGCCATTGTCGTGAATTGTGAGACGAACAAAAAATGCAGGGATCTTGACAAGGTTCTGAAGGCGGATCTCGAGCCTCGTTGTCGATGGATCTGGATGAGCAACCGATTTGACCACCGCGAGTACAGCAGCAGGCGCCATTCGCCCAGGGCCCAAAGCGGTAAAATCCGCATATCTTGTCGTAGGAGTGTGGTACCAAGTCGAATTCGCCCAGTTTAAAGCGTCCATGCGCCCATTTACCCAGTAGACGTTTCGACTTATGGTCACGTTGGATTCCGTGGACAGCATCAGCCGCAAAAACCCGGGTTGCGCCAATTGAGTGATTTTAGCAAGTGAAAACACTTCCTTGGATGTGGTTGAAGAGACATCAACAGCTTCTTGGTGGTGAAGCAACATCTTCCCCTCGGCGTCGACCAAGTCCGCAGTGATGAGATATGACCGCAGCGGTGACAAGGAATGATTGACGACATATGCGCTTTTCGACTCGTAGTCGAATACAACATGCTGCATTCGAGCGCCTGCCTTTGCTCCGTAGTAAGCACCCATTGGTAAGAGGTAGTAGTCGAACAATTGCCAGTGCAGACTGGGCCACGCGCTGTTGAGCATCCAGTAGATAACGCCGGTAGCCGGGTGGGCACCACTCTGGCGAGCGGCGAAGGCGTCAAACTGGGCGCGAGTAGCCTCGTAATCCATGATCTGGCATTTGAAGACATAGTCCTCGAGGCTGATTGGTCTCCCGTACCGGGCGGCCAGAGCCTTGTTATAGATGAGCCGGTTGTAGAACACCCTATCCTTCGGTGCCTGATGGTATTGACCAGACTCGGGTCGCTTCCACAAACTGTCCAACTCGGTCGGGGACAGGAACCGCGAGAGACTGTTGAGCTCCGGTGTTCCGACGCCCGCACTGACTTCAGACGCAAACCCGAACGCTGCACCAAGCTTGTCGTCCCACCAGTAGCTCGGGGGAACCCAGTCATATGGACCTTCCATCTTCATCCCCGACGGGGCGAGTTGAGGTGGGTGCCCGCGCTTGCTGGCCGAAGCAATAACCGGATTTGGCCAGTTTACGCGCTTCAATGCGTCCAAGTACAGCGTGGTCGCTCGCTCATCAGGCCAGTAGTCGGAGCCTAGTAAAAACCCGATCAGACACGGATGGGTTTGCATCATTTCTGCCTCATGGGCCATTGACGCTTGGCCGATCGCGTAGTCCTCGTCACGCCATACTTCCACTCCTTGAATGTCCTCGTTGTACTCCCAACCTTCCCATTTGTCGCAACACATCCATCCCGCCATCACCATCAGTCCCATGCGATCGGCAAGTTCGTACAGCTCCGGATGTTCATGCTTGCCTTCCAGTCGAACGGTGTTGAGCCCGATGTCCAGCACATAGCGGAAAATAGTGTCGAGTCGCTCTGTGTCAAACCGTAGAAAGATATCAGGCGCATACCCTGCTCCACGGACCTGGAATGGTCGACCATTGACAGTAAACTGGCCATCGCCATGAGCGTTATGTTTGTACTCGACGGTACGGATGCCGAAGCCAGCACTTGCCGAGTCTGATACGGCGTTGAAGAGCGTCGCTTCCAGAACGACAGTGTAGAGTGGCTGTTTTCCCCAGGCTGCCGGCCACCAAAGCTGAGTTTGGTTGCCCGACAGTGTGACTTCTAACGCAATTGTGGAAGTGGACTGCGGCAACAACTGTACCAGTTTAGAGAGCTTGACCAGCGAACCATCCGGCAAAGTCAGGTAACCATTTATGTCCACGCCCCGAAGTGTATCTCCGTAGTTCCTCACGTCTGTACGAATGGTCACGGCGACTGAGTTTCGCGGGTTTGGACGGCCAGGGTCGTAGTCATGGGTGACTCGAAGCGGCGAGAGAGAGACTGGCCCGGTTATTTCCAATTCGACCTGTCGCCAAACTCCCATGCCCGAGTCGGGAGGTGGGGGATTCCAGTCGGCGAACGAAATGGCCAAGTCCTTGCCAGTATCGGCCGGATACGCTTGAATGAGAAGGCAATTGACGCCGGAACGGGCAGCGGAGGTCACATCGTAGGAGCGGCCGGCATACGAGCCTTTTTGAGTGTCGCTAGAAACAACTTGGGCGCCATTAAGGAATACGTCAGCTTTGGAGGTCACTCCGTGCAGTTTGAGGTTAACACGCTGGTCAGGGCCAAGCTCGGGCAGCGAAAACTGCTCGCGGTAAAGCCACGGGACGTGAAAGTCGGATTTGTTGACGCTGGAGAGAGTGTCTGACGCGAAAAGAGACGATTCGTTGTAAGGGTGGTCCTTGCTATCGACGAGTCCACCGAGGACGGTTGACTTGGGTCCGATGCGAAACCATTTTGGCGCGTCGACTGCGGCATTGGCAAGGGACCAGTTGGCGATCGGGCCTGGGACGGCGTCAGAGCTCTGGATGTGCCATCCCTCGATAAGGATACGTTTATAGGCCATGACTGTAAGAATATGCAGAAGGATATTGATGATGAGGAGAGACATGTTGAGGAATGGGAGGGGAAATGAAGCGATGGAAAGTTGAGGTCAGTGGTGGGTGAGGAAGGTGCGATGCGATGCAGCGATCCTGCTGTACAACCTTCAGGGCTCACTTGCAGACACACCTGACAGGTCTTATACTCCATAGCTTTAACTAGGGGCGCTATACCCCTTCCAATGCTGATCCCAGCTCGTTTGGGTTGGTCACTTGGATGTAAGGAGAAGCATTTAATGCCCGGCGTAGGGGTCCGTGGGGAGAGGCGCTGTAATGTGCAGGAGCAGTTCCACGCCTCATACTCGCAAGACCATAACAGCGTCTCGCTTCGAGAAGCGTGCAATTTGACCGACTCAATGGCGGTGACAGCCCATGTGGAATGCCCGGTCCAGCATTCCCATCGTATCGCCGGAATGCCTGACATCAACATTGACCGCGATCGCAATCGTCCCACCCCTTGACAAATCTCTCCCTTCGACAACTCCCAATGCCTCGCCGTCCGCCTGTCCAGCATGCAACTACTGTGGTATACCCTGCTTGTCTTCCTAGTTCCCGTCCATGGGATTGAATTGGACCTCGACAATGCCGGTGAGTATTTCAGCGGATATTGGAGACGCCTCTAACGGACCACTTTACCCAGTTTCCGTCAAGAAAGCGTGCCGTGCGATCGCGAAAAATATGCTCTCCCACTACACTGGCTACAAACCCGGCGATGTACCCGGGAACCTGCCAGATCCATACTACTGGTGGGAGGGGGGAGCGATGTTCGGCGCGTTAGTCGACTACTGGTTCTACACCGGCGACGCGCAGTGGAACAACATCACGAGCCAAGCGATCGTATGGCAGGCCGGGGACTCGGGGTCATTTATGCCGGCAAATCAAACAAGGACTGAAGGGAATGATGACCAGGGGTTCTGGGCGTTCGCGGCCATGAGTGCGGCCGAGAGGAACTTTCCTATACCGCACGGTGGAGGTCCAGATTGGTTGGCAATGGCGCAGGCGACTTTCAACACTCAGGCATGGAGATGGGACAAGCAGAACTGTGGCGGGGGATTGAGGTGGCAGATCTTTACGTGGAATGCGGGTATGCTTTCCAGGTTGCGCTCTCTGTGACTCCTTCTAACGGATGGCCCGGATTTAGGGTACGGGTACAAGAACACCATCTCCAACGGCTGTTTCTTCAATCTCGCAGCGCGCCTCGCCAGGTATACCGGAAACCAAACATACGCCGACTGGGCGGGTCGAATCTGGGATTGGACGCATGCCGTCGGATTCATGACAGATGACTACCTCTTCTTCGACGGTGCGAGCGTAGACACGAACTGCACCAAGTATGACCACGTGCAGTGGACATATAACGCGGGTGTTTATCTTCTTGGGGCTGCAGCGATGTACAACTTTGTATGCCTTCAAGTTTTGGCTCAGAGCGCAACTACTAACGGGCGATGCAGACCGACGGCGACCCCATCTGGAAGACACGAACCGAGGGAATTATCCATGCCGCGGATGTCTTCTTTACGAACAGCATCATGTACGAGCGCGCTTGCGAGCCAGTGGGGACTTGCAAGGTTGATCAGCGACCGTTCAAGGGGTTCCTCGCGCGATGGATGGCCGGCGCCACACAGTTTGCACCCTTCACATACGACACTGTCATTTCTAAACTTCGGTCGTCAGCCATCGCCGCCGGAAAGACATGCACTGGTGGCCGCGATGGGGCAGAATGCTCGCTCAAGTGGACAGAGCAGAAGTATTTGCCTGGTCCAGAGGGTGGGGATGTCGGCATTCAACTAGCGGCTTTGGAGGTCATCCAGTCGACCCTGGTTAAGAAGGTGGAACCACCGGTGACGAGGGAAGATGGTGGGCGGAGTAAGGGTGATCCCGCGGGAGGATCGGAGCCCCCGCTTCCTACGCCCGCGTTGTTGGTGAGAGACATCACCACAGGCGATCGGGTGGGAGCGGCGCTGATAACGGTATTCCTGGTTGGAGTGCTGGCTTGGAGTGTTCACTGGGTCGTGTTCCATCCGAGCACCTAGTGACGGTAATCTGGAATCCTAAATCCTGAATCCGGGGTAAAACATCCAATCAGATTTGTTAGTACAGTATCTGAGGGGTCGATGCGGGGGTTGTGCATAGCGAGGGAGTGCGGGGAACCGAGGGTTGGACATGCTGTATAGCCGGTCTATATACGTACGAAGAATGAATTACATGCTCACCTTGTGTTGAAATTTCTATCTTCATCCTGAAGAGCTGAAACGCATCTTGCTGCAACAACACCATGGGCTCCACAACTCCCTTCAAAATTCCATCAACCTGCAAAGCCGGGGTAATCTACAACCCCGGACCCAACTTCAGCGTGAAAGTTGAAGACGTCCCCGTCCCCTCGCCAGGGCCCGACGACATCCTGATCAAGCTCAACGTGACGGGCCTCTGCCAAAGCGACCTGCACTACATGCTGGACGACATCGGCATGAGCATGGCCGCGTTCGGCGTGCGCTCGCCAGGCCACGAAGGCGCCGGAGTTGTCGTCAAGGTTGGAGAGAACGTGAGGAACTTCAAGCTCGGCGACCGCGCGGGAATCAAGCCAATAATGGACTCGTGCGGGACGTGTCCGCATTGCTGGAGTGATAAGGAGACGTATTGCGGGGGCGTCGTGCATACGGGGTTGATGGTTCCAGGTGTGCCGCGCATATCCACCGCTGCACTGTAGATGATCGAGCATGGTACTGATGTAGATTGTCGCCAGGCACATATCAGCAGTACATCGTTTCGCCAGCCCGGTACGCGACGCCCATTCCCCACGGTATCCCCGACGAAATCGCCGCGCCCATTATGTGCAGTGCGTCGACGATATATCGGTCCCTGGTTGAGTCGCGCCTTCAGCCGGGCGACTGGGCTGTGTTCCCTGGTGGCGGAGTATGTCCTCTCCCAAGTATTTCATATCCTGCTAGCTAGTCCTGTACTAACAGCAGCAGGGCGGCGTCGGCATCCAAGGCGTGCAGCTCGCATCCGCAATGGGCATGCGCCCCATCGTCGTCGATACGGGCGAAGAGAAACGAGCCTTGGCATTGAAGATGGGCGCGGAAGCCTTCGTCGACTTCAAGACCGTGTCTGACGTCGCCAGCGCCGTGATTGAGGCTGCTGATGGGATAGGCGGGCACGGCGTGTTTGTCACCGCGCAGGCCGCGTACCCGAGTGCGCTCAGCTATCTAGGAACGCGAGTCGGAGGCACTGTAATGTGCATTGGCATTGCGCCAGCCGGGACGATGACGATCCCCGTTGACCCGAACCTGCTGCTTTTCCGGAACATGAGGATCCAGGGGACGCTGGTGGGTAGTCGGCATGACACAATCAAGGCGCTGGATTTTGCGCGCAGAGGGAAGCTGAGGCAGATCTCTGAGGTCTGGCCAATTGAGCGTTTGCCGGAGGCGGTTGATCGGCTTAGGAAAGGGTTGGTTGCGGGGAGGATGGTTGTCGATTTCAATCAGTAGTTGTCGAGATTCTGGCCTAATGCTCATAGGCTAGTTGTCGAAATTCTGCACAGGTGTTGGAATACAATTGTCCTCTAATCTGTGCTGAAAGCAACTGGAGCCCGTCAACGAGATATATACCTTGGTGAAGGGTCTCCTCGTGGGGTATGCGAAGTAGCGGAAGCGAAGCATAAACACAAAAAATATAGGCAAAGTCCTGTCTTCTAGTTGTCAGATGAGACGCATTCATAGATAGTGAGGCCGTAGAAAGACAAGAGAACAACACCAGCCAACGGAGGAGAAAGTGTCAGGCAGAGCACGTGACGTCACTCAGGCCGCCGATCTTCTCCGCGTTGAATTTGAGCTGCTGCCTACAACACACTCGCGAAACCCCAAAGAGGCTTCAATTCATCCTCAATGATTGCTACGCTATGTAGTTCGAAGGAATTCGGTTGTCTAATGGTATCATTGTATCAGGTACTGTGTTTGGAGGCCCCTTCCGAACTCACGTCAACTCTCGCTGCTAACCTGTGAGAATAGCATGACCAAGATCGCGGCTTCTAGCGAGAAGGCCTGCTTCCAAAACGAGGGCGACTGCGTCTCATCCATCGCCAAGCGGTAGCAGCTCTGCAACATGTGCAACGTGGTGCTCCTTTCCTCTGGCTCCATCCTCAGTCCAACCGCCATCGCCATGTACACGTGGAAGCGAGCCATTGACACGGCACAAGATCCGACTAGAGCGATCTGCGGTGAGTCCACTATATCGAGAAACTCAAAGAGTTTCTTACGGTCTAACGGATAAGGAGCGAGGGGCTGTTGTGGGCTTTCGAGGCGATTGAAGAATTTGTCGAGCAGCATCTCCGCTTCGAACCTCCGCGGCGTCCACAGAGGTTCCGGGATTGGGGTCGTCGGTGACATGGCGTATATACCTGGGTCAAAGTCGCTATCGAGGCTGAAGCCCGAGAGGCTGCCCGGTTCAGAGGCCCAATCCGAATCGAGACCTATTGAGGAGACGGACGAACTGCGCGATCTTGACGGTCCCGGAGGGCTCCTTGGGGAAAGGTACGGCATGACCGTCTGCCTTGGAGACATGCTCTCTGCCATTGGAGGGGAGGCCGCAAGTCTAAAATTCCCAAGATTGCTTATCGGAGATGGGTGTGCAGGAGCGAGCGGTTGAAGTAATGGCAAATGGGAATTTGACATCGGAGACACCGGGGATACCGGCGAGATCGCATCCGCATAATCAACGACTTGGATACTTGGTATCTCCGATTGCGGCAAGTTTGGATGTTGAAACTGACTGGGCTCGTCCAAGGTCATGACCGGCCCAGATGAGCCGAAGTTGGTAGATAAGCGGATATCTGAAGGCCAATGCTGCGCTGCTGGCGCACTATAATCCTGCCCCCCAGGGCTTGAGACGCCGGCTGTGAATTCAGCAATTTGTGCCTCGAGCTGTCGAACGCGCTGTTCCAAGGCCTGAGTGCCATTCTTGTGAATTCGAACGCAGCTGATTCGAAATCGTCGGCAAGTCGCACATGGAGTTTCTCCATCGCAACGAATCTTCCTCCTTCTGCACCTCTCGCACGCCGATGTCGTCGTTTTCCCTCGACCAGAGCCCGTCTCACCCGTAGGCTGAATTAGAGACTGCCCTGCCTCCACTGATGCCCCAGACACATTCATGACGAGCACTCCGCGACACCCCTCATGGCGTAATAGAAAACAATCCCCTTCTTCGAGGCTGACAAGCAAAGCGGCTGACGGAGGCCGGAACACGTTGTCGCATCAGCAGACGAGGCGAGTGTGACGAGAGGCGAAACCCAAGGAGGCAAACACGCCTCGCTAGCTGAGTGACAAGGATGCGACTAGAAGAGGGATGGGTTTTGGTGCTTGATTGTGGGCTTCGCGCAGTCGTGTGGTGACCAGATTTCGAACCCCGCTGCACTGCCACAATGCCTACGCTGTCACCCCAACCTCGCCCATCGCGTCGGTTCTGCCATCCTGGTCGTAAAGAAAGACTTGCCCGGATCTTAGATTCTACGGTCTTTGTAAACGACTCGAGACGATGCGAATGAGCTCCGTAAATTGGCCAAGTTGCTGGAGAAGGCTTTGTGTGCTAGGGAATTGACAACTCGAGGTAAGTCGCCCCACGCTAAAGAGTGCATCACCATCTTAGTAAGAAGGATGACACGAGTAGCATAGTGTGCGGTGTACCGTCTAATAGCAGATGCAAATGGCTGACGATTGTCGCAGCAGGGTTGAACCCATTTCACATCCGCTCGTCGGCGATCGGCGGCTTGCTGAACCCGGGGCAAAGTGGACACCCCACGGCGGGAGATGCCCTCAACAGGGGTGAACCTGCAGAAAGTGGGACAAGAATGCTGCGCCTGTGATACTCTAGGCACCTTTCCTTGGAAGAGCGCCCAAGAATGGATAACGGACCCTACTACCCCAGCGACGTGTCCCAACAGCGATTCGATTGGACATGGTCACTTCGGATTGACAATCAACGACCAGGACCTCACCTCCGAAGACGTATATCATTTGTCGAATAGCGGCGGTACAAGGCGCAAGCTCACGGCTTGAGCCTCACAATCAAGGAATACACCACTGGTGTCGGCTTCGGTGGACTGAGACCCTTTCCTGTCGAGCCAGACCTTCATATCGGTGGTTGGACGAGGTTGGTGCGAGGAGGGCAGATCCGTCCAGCAGCATCGGTTGGCTAGCTCGGTAGCATTGACTCGCCCAGAGGCTTAGTACCATGGATGAGACGACACGACAATCAGGCATCGGGAAGAAACTCAGGAGCGATGACGCAGGCCGTGGCCTTTAAAGCGAGCGACTGGGCCTGCGGACTCTTGGACCCTGACTTGGCGAGTTCACTGCCAGCAGTGTAGACGCCGGCCACCTGTCGCTCTCAACAACAGCACTCCCATGAGCTCTCCGACTGTATACAAGGAAGCCCAAAACGCATCCTGCCCCGGACTTGAAAACGAGGGACTACGATTCCTATCGACAGTCAATCTTGCGGTATCCCTTGCATGATGCGGACTGTATTGTCTTCTTGACACACTGGGGAGAGCTCCAATGTAACAGAGATCAAAGTCGAGACCCTGCACCTGCGGAGTGGGCTCCGCCCCTAGCCTTGGATGTGCTTGGCCGGCCAATCCGCGCCCTATTCCGCGGGTTGATGCCGCTGGGAAGGGGGCTGTGCAAAGCAAGCCAAGCAATCAGAGCTCTTACTAAAAGTCATCGACGACCTGTGTGTGCTAGCGCGGTATTTGTTGTGTTCCAATCAATGGAAGCGCTGTCTTTGTTTGACTGCTTTACCTGTAAATATGGCGGGTTCAGGCTCTGTCCCCGCGATTACTTTTGATTCCGTTGTTGTGCGTTTTCTGTCCTTGCTTGTTGTCAATCGCTAATATGTTTAGAAGACCCCTCCAGATACCGAATTTGATGGTCCGAATAATGGCCTCGGTGGCAGACACGAACGGTCGCATAGCAATTTGACGGCGAAGGGCAGTGAATATACCGCTTGCGACAGAGCATTGAGCGGAACCACCATGGCTACCAGCAGTGCCGGCCTTGAAGTCCCAAGAGGCAAGGAGCAATTGTCGTCAAGTACCGTGCCCAGTGTGTTCTCGTCTGACGAGCAGGAGGAGGCTCTTCGACCGGACCCAGGGACGGAGGCGGACTTCCAGGTGGACAACAACCCCTTCGCTTATTCACCCGGACAACTCAACAAGCTACTCAATCCAAAGTCCCTACCTGCATTCGTCGCGTTGGGTGGGCCGGCTGGGTTAGCAAACGGACTTCGCACGGATTTGAGAGCCGGGCTAAGCACTGAGGCGGGTGGTGAGAAGCATACGGGGCTGGGGAAGGATGTATTCGAGGAGCGTATTCGCGTGTTCAAGAACAATGTCCTGCCCGACAAGAAGGCGACGCCGCTATGGAAACTGATATGGATGGCTTACAACGACAAGGTGTTGATCTTGCTTACTGCCGCAGCAGCGATCTCTCTAGCATTGGGATTATACGAAACGTTCGGCGTTGAGCATGAGCCTGGGTCTGGGATGCCATTGGACTGGGTTGAAGGGTGCGCTATCTGCGTTGCGATTGTAATCGTCGTCATGGTTGGCTCGCTGAACGACTATCAGAAAGAGAGAGCGTTCGTCAAACTCAATAAGAAGAAGGAAGACCGCGAAGTCACTGTCATCAGATCAGGAAAGTCGGTCAGGATCTCGGTGCATGACGTGCTTGTTGGCGATATTCTCCGCCTGGAGCCGGGAGACCTGGTTCCAGTGGACGGGGTTTTCATCGAAGGACATAATGTCAAGTGCGACGAGTCCTCTGCAACTGGAGAGTCAGATCAGTTGAAGAAGACGGGTGGTGACCACGTTCTCCGACTTCTAGAACAAGGCCACAACAAGCAGCATGATTTGGACCCATTCATCATCTCAGGCAGCAAAGTGCTAGAAGGTGTTGGGACCTGCCTCGTAACTTCAGTTGGTGTCAACTCAAGTTACGGCAAGATCCTCATGGCTATGCGACAAGACATGGAACCGACCCCGCTGCAGAAGAAGTTGGACCGGTTGGCTAGTGCTATCGCGAAGTTGGGAGCCAGTTCGGCAATTTTCCTCTTCTTGATCCTGCTCTTCCGCTTCCTCGGTGGGCTATCAGGGAATGATCGCACCGGTACAGAGAAAGCATCCCAGGTGACGGATATCCTCATTGTCGCCATCACTGTGATAGTTGTCGCGGTTCCAGAAGGCCTGCCATTGGCTGTCACATTGGCCCTGGCCTTCGCGACCACCCGCATGGTCAAGCTTAACAATCTAGTACGGGTGCTGAAATCCTGCGAGACCATGGGGAACGCGACGACAGTATGCTCCGACAAGACGGGCACGTTGACCACCAACAGGATGACTGTCGTCACTGGCACGTTCGGCGATGATCACTTTGACGACAAAAATCAAACTGAAAAGCAGCGTCGATCTGCAGTATTTGCCAGCTCGCTTAGCGCAGAGCAGAAGCGCATGATCATCGAATCCGTTGCCATCAACTCGACGGCCTTCGAAGGCGAGGAAAATGGTGTCCCGGGATTTGTTGGCTCCAAGACTGAGACGGCCTTGTTGGGGTTTGCACGCGATGTCCTAGGGATGGGCCCACTTTCGGAAGAGCGCGCCAACGCCACTGTCGTGCAATTGATGCCTTTTGACTCTGGCCGCAAGTGCATGGGTGCTGTCATTAAGCTGGCAGATGGCAATCATAGGTTTCTGATTAAGGGCGCGTCCGAAATCCTGCTCGGGTATAGCTCGTCAGTATGGATGCCTACCGGATCGGTTGATTTGGGTTCAAGTGAGCGAGAGCGCCTCGAGCAAGTGATCCTCGACTACGCGAAGCAGTCTCTCCGTACAATCGCACTGGTCTCCCGCGACTTCGCG
This sequence comes from Aspergillus incahuasiensis, assembly GCA_003719405.1. Taxonomy (NCBI): domain Eukaryota; kingdom Fungi; phylum Ascomycota; class Eurotiomycetes; order Eurotiales; family Aspergillaceae; genus Aspergillus; species Aspergillus incahuasiensis. Next base: position 14,182 of record RHLP01000053.1, read on the forward strand.
GAATGGCCGCCAATGCATGCGATGGACCCTGACGATCCGACGCAGGCTGATCTAGGCAAGCTATTGGAGAACATGTCCTTTCTAGGTGTTGTTGGTATTCAGGACCCCATCCGACCGGGTGTTCCGGAGGCCGTGGCGAAATGTCACCATGCTGGAGTCACGGTGCGCATGGTCACGGGTGATAATATGGTTACCGCGAAAGCGATTGCAGCCGACTGTGGCATTTTCACTGATGGCCTTGTCATGGAGGGTCCCAGGTTTCGCACTCTGTCCGAGGACGAGTTCAATGATGTGCTTCCTCGGCTCCAGGTACTGGCTCGTTCTTCCCCAGAGGACAAACGGATTTTGGTCACCCGGTTACGGGCAATGGGAGAGATTGTCGCGGTGACTGGAGACGGGACTAATGACGGCCCTGCACTTAAAGCTGCCAATATCGGCTTTTCCATGGGTATTGCAGGCACGGAGGTGGCCAAGGAAGCCTCCGCGATTGTGCTGATGGACGACAACTTCTCCAGTATCCTCACAGCCCTCATGTGGGGACGCGCGGTAAATGACGCTGTCCGCAAGTTCCTGCAGTTCCAAATTACCGTCAACATCACTGCCGTGCTTTTGACCTTTATTTCATCGGTCGCTGACTCTGAGATGCGCTCGGTCTTAACAGCCGTGCAATTGCTATGGATTAATCTCATCATGTACGCGGCACCCCCTGTTCCCACTTTATTCTTCTAACACACCCCTAGGGACTCCCTTGCAGCCTTAGCCCTAGCCACCGATCCGCCCACAGAGGAGATCCTCGACCGCAAACCCATCAAAGGCGGCGCCCCGCTCATCTCAACCACCATGTGGAAGATGATAATCGGGCAGTCGATCTTCCAGCTCATCGTCACTCTAATCCTGCACTTCGGCCCGCGCCAGAACTTCCTCGACTACCCCGACGACGAGCGCCGCTCTATCGTGTTCAACACGTTCGTGTGGATGCAGATCTTCAACGAGTTCAACAACCGCCGGCTCGACAATAAATTCAACATCTTCGTCGGCCTACATCGCAACTGGTTCTTCATCGGGATCAACATCATCATGGTTGGCTGTCAGATTGTCATTGCGTTCTATGGCGGCGCGGCGTTTAGCATCGTGCGCATCCACGGCGAGCAGTGGGCGATCAGTATCTGCGTTGCTGCCATTTCCCTGCCTTGGGCGGTGGTCGTGCGCATCTTTCCTGATCCTTGGTTTCATGCGTTCGCCACATTCGTGGGGAAGCCCGTTGTCCTGGTGTATCGCCCAACTAGTCGGGGATTGCGAAGGCTCGGGAGGATAGTCAGGGGCATGGTCCGGAAGAAACAGATCAGCGACCAGGAGGGTGATATCGACTCTGAAGTTGAAATTCAGCCCACCCTTGCGACTGGAGAACCCTTCGCCGCGAGCGGCAGACATGGCGAGCAAAATGTCTAATCATGCAACTCATCGTCCACCTTTAAGAGACCAATACCGGCACTACGTGTCGCTTATGTATATGGTACTGGTAGACGGGTACATCGATCCGGTATCTCCATGCAGCCTGTCAAAAGATGCTCTTCCCAGCACCCTTTAGAGCTCTCATGCTGCTCGCCTAGAAGAGAATCGACCGCCCTTCCTGCCAAAAACCGGCGATCGTCTAGCCGTGCTCAACCATACATACTGCTTCTCTTTAGCGCTGTGGCTGTGGTACTGCAGGCCCGTTCACATGCCCGAGGATGACTGCGAGCTTCCAGTCAAGTCGTTCATCTACACGGGCTCTCTTGTCATGGGTATGGATATTTTCGGATGCCGATGCACGGGTTGACTGCTATTCCATAAACGAAGCGAAGTCGGTTAGTGGACTCGATATGTCCGTCCCCTCGGCATACCAGAGAGGTCAATCGAGCCCACTGAGCATGCAAATACAATCCTACCGTCTGACAACTCCGGCCTTTGTGTCATATTCTGAGCACTGATACGAAGCCGGAATGTGAAGTTCCGATTAGCCAATGTGGTTGTTGGGATTTAAACATGTCGGCGGTGGCCTGAGGGGCTACCGATCACGTGCCGCACCTATACTATAGCTTTGTCCTCCGCTAGCTCGCTCCTACCCGGACAAACATACAGATCATCAGTCATCCATCTCATGAGGTCTCTATTCTCCCACTGCCTACGGCCAAACAAAAACCTACTAGATAAAAGTACATTGTCCAAAGCTCGTCGACACGCTAATCTGGGTCACTTGAAAAGGTCAAAGAAGCCCCGAAGGTACCCTAGTAGAACTCAAAAATATATGTTTGCCTGGGCAGCCCCTGAGAAACGATAACGCGACTCAGGGAATACACAGATATCGCAGAATATAGCCATCACTCCTGCTGCTCGGAAGAACGCCTTAATACGGGGTAGTGGTAAGCCGGTTGGAGCCGAACACCATGTTCTGATAGCCAAACAGCGGGATGTGATCGTCGGAAAGCGCTATTTCGACCGGCCTACCCTCAGGGCTCAGGGGAGGCAGGCGGTGGAGACAATCGGGCTGCAGGGTCCCGCTCTGGTCTGATAGGACGAAGCGCCAAGAAAGTGGAGAGTTGTTGCCAAAATTCCCACCTTTGCGCTTCTTTTTCCTCATGAATTTTTTGAACAAACACCCAGCCATGCTCCTCCGCAGTGTTATCCCGTGTCTCTCCCTTCTTGGTTCCCTTGTCGAGGCTGGCTTCCTCCGACACTCGCCATGTTCTGGCTACAATGACTCGCTCTTCAAGGTTGACTCTCTGCAAGGCTACCTCACTCGCCACGGTGGCAATGATGTGCTGTCCCTCCAACTATTGGGCGACTTCATTGACGACCAATGTGAAGAGCTGAATGGCTCTTTCGCCCAGCTTTCGGTCCAGGCACAAGCGCTTGGTCACTCTGCTGTCCATGGCACGTCCTGGAACCTGAGCAGCAGATGCCCTACGGTGTCACCCGAACATCATCCACGGTAGATCATCGCTAGAACATATCGCAGTCGTCGTGCTAACCGTGTTTAGATGGGACGGGCGTAGATACGCCATCTACGAGGGGTCTTTCTTCTTAGAGCCCCTATTCCCATTCACCACCCTAGACACTACGATCCAGGTTCAACTGAATGACACGACACTGGCCTGTACTCGTACCCATGTCACTCCATTCATTGGCTGGACGGCGTCGCGAGCTCTAGTAGCAATTCCACTAGTCGCTATGATCCTTGCTGGTCTGGTGACGGGTGCCTTGAAACGCTCCGAGAAAAGGCGCAGCAGTGTCTTTCGACACGAGCCCGAGGGTGCTTTGCGAGACCGAGTTGATACACCAATGCCCGGCCTTGGCCCCTGCCTGCACCATCTCCAGTTTGTCTTCTTGAGCGGGTGCCTGACTCTGCCGTATCCTGGCTTCTTTCGCGCTGTTGTAAGCAAGCTTGCCTGGTCGTCCTTGGTCTTCGCAAACTGGCCTGTCACCCATCAGTTCACTTATCCCGGCGTTGAGGATGGCCTCTACGCCGCCAATGCTACGTACGGCCTTGAGGAAATGGCGCAGTATCTGGGGAGCACGACTGCGTCGGATCTTTGGACCAACTCGATTGTGAATCTTGTTCTCGTTGCGCTCGGTGCCATCATCATAATACTCATGGTTACTCTCTCCAAATTTTTATGCCAGGGGTATCTATATCAGACTCACGATAACGCGCGTCAACTAGACCTCATTCTCCCTCAGATACAAGCTCAGACGCAGCGCATCGGATGGAGTGTTGCACGCATCGTCCTTGACTACTTCTTGCACCCCCTGGTCTCGTTCTCGCTGTACCAGATGAACAACCCGCAGTTGTTTCCGCTTCATACCTCCATGGCTTTGATTGTAGTGGTTGCCTTGGCCGGAATGCTGGTATTCACCGTCCGTTATCTTGAAAGGACGAATCGTCAGGCTATGTTCTTCTATCACACTGTCTTTCCCACCCCAGTCAGCCAACCCTGGGCGTTCTACGCTTTGTATGGGGTTCCATTTGTCCGGGGTCTGGCGGTCGGTGCTCTCCAGCGATACGGCATCGCCCAGCTCCTGTTTCTCGGCATATGCGAGCTCTTCATTCTTGGTTGTTGTCTCTGGAATACACGCTCTGGGCTTCCCATCCCCTGGAGGCAGGGCTTTCTAGCCATTGCGCGACTTGCCACCGTCTGCATGAGTTTTACCTTTGTTGACCACGCACAGGCGCCAGAGCGGACGACGTCACTTGTCGCTTACGCTGTTCTACTTACCCATGCTGCCGTTGTTGTAGTTGGGTTCATCGTGGACTGTGTATATATTCCTTTGCGTGCCGCCTTGTATAATGCAGGGGTCATTCAGGGCAATCAGACTGAAATCGTTAGGTCCAAAGCTCCGGTCAGTATTTTCTTCGCTGAGTCGCCGCTGCTCGTGATCCTCAAACTGAGCTGCTGCTTACTGACAGAAAAAAAAGGTTTTTGGCATCCAACAACTCTCACACAGGTCGACCAGACGCATCTCCTTTGCGCATCTACCGTCCCTTGAACCGAGTGGTCTGGATACGCGGGCCAGCGATCGAAGCTTGTACAAGACTACGGATGGTATTATACTTGGTTCTCGACCATCCTCGTCAGGATCAGGCTCAGGCTCAGGCTCAGGCTCAGGCTCCAGATCCGGTTCTGGCTCTTTTGACGACATTCCACTCGACCCATCGCGGTTCTTCAGACCTCCTCGGTCCCAACCATCCGTGTCCTCGTTCTCCCACGTCTCTGTTCCTGTCTCAGTCCCCGTAGATGTCCCGTCAACCCACAGCTCGAGAGCATGTCGCCCGGGCGCAATGGCCAAACCGGCGATTGAACTGCAACCACTTGACGATGATGAGGTCCGCACGATGGACTCGGACTACTACTCACGTCGCGAGGCGGACCAATTTTACGGTAGAAACACTCATTCCATGACACGGCATGACACTGAGCACGTCTTGGATGCTCCCAAGCGAACCTCTTGGTTGACTTGGCTGAGACGAAAGACCCAAGGGAGAACGAGGGAGAAGGGCTTTGAGGTGGTCCGACCTCCGCGGCCATCTATGTAGGTTGCCTGCTAGTTACATCGACCATACAGCCAAAGCCATCAGATATAGTCCGGACTTTCCATCCTCGGCAGAGTGCCTTCGGTCATCTCGGCGTTACGCATCTGTTCTGGATTATGACGTAAAGTGACGCGGTGACTTTACTCCTCAGGCTGGGTGGGATCAGCCCTACGAGCCAAGCTTTTTCAAGGTTTCGACTGGCTGCTCGGGTCAACTCATGATGCCATGGCTGTGGGTCCTGTCTTGCAGGCAGAAACATATCTGCCCTGGCAAACCCGGTCCAGGATGGTTATAAAATGGCCTGAACCGAGTGTGCGTCTTGATGCTTCTATCATCTGCGGCCATGTGTGCCATTGGTAAACCCCTCCTAGCCCTCGCGGCTTTGGCATACCTCACAGCTCAGTCTCACGCCGATCCCATCCTCAACAACGCGTACCAGGATCTCTTGCGCATTCCCGCCTCGTCCCCATCGGCTATTTTCCAAGATGGCTCCAGCTATGAGTCGGTTGACTCCACTGTCGACAACCCATACACGCCTGACTACCGCGACCCTTATGACCGCAAGGTCGATTCAGTTGGGGACAAACTCGAGCCTCTCCCATGGCGCAACGGCGACGGCGCCTCCATCATGGGCCCGCGCAACAGGGACCGCGAGCGCCAAAACCCCGACATGATGCGCCCGCCCAGCACGGATCACGGCAGCCTGCCGAACATGCGCTGGAGCTTTGCAGACTCTCACGTGCGCATCGAGGAGGGCGGCTGGACGCGCCAGACCACCATCCGCGAGCTGCCAACCAGCAAGGAGCTGGCCGGCGTTAACATGCGCCTCGAGAAAGGTGTCATCCGCGAACTGCACTGGCACCGCGAGGCTGAATGGGCTTATGTTTTGTCTGGCCGCGTCCGCGTAACGGGTCTGGACGTCGACGGCGGCGCCTTCATTGACGATCTTGAAGAGGGAGACCTGTGGTACTTCCCCTCAGGCCACCCGCATTCCCTGCAAGGGCTCAGCCCGCATGGCACGGAGTTTCTCCTGATCTTCGACGATGGCAGCTTTTCCGAGGAGTCAACGTTCCTGCTTACGGACTGGATGGGTATCTACCCCATGAATCGCGCTCTAAAGTGAATGCACTAACAACTCTCCCAGCACATACCCCTAAATCCGTCCTGTCCGAGAACTTCGGCCTTACCCCCTCAACCTTCAAAAACATCCCCACGGCCGAAAAATACATCTTCCAAGGCTCCACCCCGTCCTCCATCCCCTCCTCGCGCCCGCCCGCCTTCCACCCCTCAAAGCAACAATTCACGCACAAGATGCTGGCCCAGACACCGGTCCACAGCACCGGCGGCCTCGTCCGCATCACCGATAGCACCAACTTCCCCATCTCCAAGCGCGTCGCCGCCGCCCACCTCACCATCCAGCCCGGCGCGCTGCGCGAAATGCACTGGCACCCCAACGCCGACGAGTGGAGCTACTTCATCCGCGGCCGCGCGCGCGTCACCATTTTCGCGGCGGAGGGCAATGCGCGCACGTTCGATTATATCGCCGGCGATGTCGGCATCGTACCTAGGAATATGGGCCATTTTATTGAGAACTTGTCCGATGACGAGGAGGTCGAGGTGCTGGAGATTTTCCGCGCCGACAAGTTCGAGGACTTTAGTCTGCTCCAGTGGATGGGTGAGACGCCGCGGAGAATGGTTGCCGAGCATTTGTTCCAGCATGATGAAGAGGCTGCGCGGGACTTCTTGGGCAGCGTCGAGGGCGCGCAGAAGGACCCTATTCGGAAGCCGGACCGTGCTTGAATACGCTGTGTCTAAACGGCATCGGATGTAATCCAGTATATATACCATCGATCCCTTTATTGTCCCATTGTGGACCTATATTATTAACCTGTTTTGTGGCTATCAAACGCCCCTGACTACTCTACCTATATGTAGCCCGCATGGGCCTTCGTTCAAATCCATGAGCCTCTTCCGCCATTCATCCACACTATCCGACGTTGCGTCTGCCACCCACCTTATGCGCGACAATGCACCGACCAGAAGCATTTACCCTCCGCTCCGTAGGGATAGTAGGTCGATTACTGTTTTGGCCGGGCGATCGGTCTACAGGCTTGATTACAGGGTGCGGGATGGTTCAAGTTGGCTTTGTTGCAGATCGATGCTGGTACGTAGAGAGGATTGATCTAGTCTAGTCTAGTCTAGTCGAGAGCTTTCCAGTAAGTGCAAACAAACAAAGGAGCCCTGCTCTGCAAGGATCTTTCTCTAAACCGCAATCGCACCAGGTCTTGGGCATCATGCCCCTCTGAAAGCCCCCATATTTCGTCTGGTGAGCATTGCCGCTTGGCTTGTTCCGGACAGATCTGTAGGGGAATACCTAGCGAACAGCTCTTTGAAAGTGGCGGGGGGGTGACCGATTTGACCTATATATACCCCAGGAGAGCTGACCTTAAGCCATGGAACAACCGGACAGGCTGATGGGAGGGAGGGCTATGGCATATTGCATATGGTGCGCAAGAGGGCTGGCGGTTCGTCTGATGGTCCTCCTGGGCACCCATCATTCAACCGTATCTTGGCGAGATGCGGACAGGACAGGACAGGGCTCCGAGGCGCAGTGGCGGAAGGCTCTACCTGGCTGAGGCAAGGGATCGGCTGTAGAGAGACTGATGGAAGTTGCGCTTGATCGTGTACTGCAGCTTTTCAAGGCTCGGGCCAATGCCATCCAACGGGACTAATGTGTGGACTGTGGAGGTATCAGTCAAGGGAGGCTGGGTTGTTGATAATCACTGACACAACTCTCCAAAGATAAAACGATACTTCCGGTCGTGACCTCTTTCCGCGAGCGGTACCATGCGGACCTCGAGCATGCTGGATGGTACGGGGATGTCCATTGATGAGTACCTGAGGGAACGAGAAATGACTGCCGGCGCGTGCATGTTCCTACCCTATACTCTTTTTCGGTTTGTATCCTGGCGGTGGTCGTTTACTTCCCCAGCAACTTCTCTAGCCGTTCCTGCATTCGTTCCAGCGTGACTCTGGTGGCATCCCACCTGCGCCTGGCTTCATCATATTCCTCATGTGAGACCCAGCCGTCTTGTTGACCAACAATACTCACCCGCAGGCGGTCGAATTCGCCGAATGCATGCGCCCACTCCTCCGCCTGTTCTCGGCTTTTGGCAATCTCGTCCCCCGAGAACGAAATGGGACATGGAGTCCCGCTCGCTACGCCCCGGCGTTGCATGATCGCATCCCATTTTTCGTATATCTGTATCAGGAGCTCCTTGAGTGGGACTGGGCCGTCCTGCGCCGATCGCCCGGCGATGTGGAATATGAAGGTGGTTGGGTCGCCGTCGTTTCGCATGGCGTCCATGGCTGTCACGAGAGGCCGGTTGAATTTCCGAGACGCCAGTTCATAAAATTTCTTCAACCGGAGCCGGGCGAGTGTTGCTTCAGCGGACTCTTTTTCTGGTTGCGTAAGGGCGTCGAAAATTTTCGGGAGCTTGGGTTGGATGGCGCCCCATGGGTATAGGTCATCGCAGTCAAAGATTGATGGGAATTTCGCTTGCATGAAGAGCGGCGCAGCGTATATAGCCTGCCAATCGATTATGCTTGATATTTTGGTTGGGTCGGAGGAGTCAACGAATATATTGTCTGAATGGAGATCATGGTGCATGAGAACGGGACGAATAGTTTCGCGTGGTGGTAGGATGTAAGGCAGCACTTTTAGAAACAGTTCAAGTAGATGAACATGCTCATCTCGCCCCTGTTGTGCCTTCGCCAGTAGTGCAGATGGGTTGCTGGATTTGCTACGGCTCGAATTCCGGATCACGGCGATCTCGCGCTGTGCGACGGATGAAACGTACTCCTGGGCGGTGCCCCCTGGATCAGATCAGTCAGTACGTGAGATAGGGAGAGCCAATGGATCAGGGTTGATCAGAGCATACATACACGGCCCCCGATCAAGATCCAACAGTGCTTTTTCGTCTTCCCAGAAGGAACGCTGGGTGGTTGGACCAATGACGAACCCCGAAGCAACCTTCTTTGCTGAGTTAGTAGGGTCAACGACATTTCCGCCATCAGAGCCTGTACTTTGATAGTACAAGCTACCGTGCAGCGGAAACTTCACATCCACAAGCCTTCGCTCAATCTCAACCAGGCTTTTGACCAACTGGAAGCGTTGGGCTTCGGACATGGAACCCCAGACCTCAGTCAATTGGCGTCCTTCAACTCTTTCCATGAGCACATAATCTGCACCCACCGTGTTTTGCTGTGACGGGTCGCTCCAAGAAAGAACTCTTGGGACCGGGATATCAAGAACGTTGCGAAGCTGCACGTCAGACGTTAGCAGGTCGATTAAGAAGACAGCAGCATCATCACCCACAAAATCAAGTGTTGCAACTTCACTGGCAACCACACGCTGGGGGTGGCCAGCGATGGGGGTAGGGATTCTCGCGAGGATCTCCCCGCCATTCTCCATCCGCAAACAGAACACCTTGTTGAAGAGCCCCTCGGGGAGTTTTGTCATTTCGATGCACCGACTGCTGGCTAGACGGCTGGCAATCTCCTGCAAAGCAGGAACATTGAAGCGAACGTATCGCCTTTTGAGTTGTAGTGACTCATTATATAACCAGCGACCAGACGTGTAGCTAAAGAAGTGGTCGTTCGATTGTAGTCGCTCAGCGACGGCAGAGAAATTCTGTTTGAGAGGCCGCAAGACCTTCATAGCATTTATACACAGGCTTGAGTGCCAGCGAGACGGTTTTGAAGCGTTGTAAATCACTGTACCGGGTATCTCAGAGGCACAAGCACTGCGGTGGGTTTGTTGACAGCGGAAGCGATTCCCCGCGGTGGACCTGCCAAGACAGCCCGAAGCAGCTTAGTGCGGATCCGGGCCAGCACCTGACATACAACATCAACAACCCCTTTGCGTCGCTTTGTCCTCATCAACTTTGTCCGTCATGGCCATCCAGACCCGGCCCTTGCTGCGCGGAGAGACCACGTACTCAGCGGCCGTTGACAGCGAGGCAAACATCCTACATCAACTCGGATATGTTCGCCACCAGGCCGAGTTCTTTTCCTTTCTGGAGAACAATACCGAGTGGATACGCGGAAGGATTGCACATCATCTCAACATCTCCCGATCATCATCGACAATCGTCATTGCCCCTCGCGATCAATGGCTCAAGGGCAGCTTTAACGTGTGTATACCGGTCAGAACCGATCGCCACCACGTCTTATTCCGTGTCCCCTTGCCTTATCGCGTTGGTGAAAGGGTGAAACCGGGCAACGCAGACGAGAAGATCAAAGTTGAAGCTGGCACCTATGCATGGCTGGAACAACACTGCCCTGACGTTCCAATCCCGAATCTACATGGGTTTGAAACATCGACAGGCGTCACTGTACGAGGGCCTACAATCTGTGTACTATAATACTGATCTCCTCCAGTTTACGCGCCTCGAGAACCTGCCGTTCACCTTCCGGTATATCTCCTTGCTCCTTCGCTGGTCCCGAACCCTCCTTCGCCTACCAGTGCCGTCTTGTTTTGTTCGGAACGAGAGCCGATCGTTTACCTCCCGATGCATCTCCTTTCTCCGTCGAGTGCTCCTCCGCCTCCCAAATAGACAGCCGCACGAGGGCATGCCGGGCTACATGATCATTAGCTTTATAGAGAACGGCAGTATGCTATCAGACACTTGGAAAATACAGCAGGATAACCCCAGACTGCGCAACAACCTCTTCCGCGACCTTGCAAGAATCTTCCTAAGCTTTGCCAAAATCCCACTTCCACAAATTGGATCTTTTGTACTATGCAACAATGGCTATATCCAACTTGCAAATCGGCCGTTGTCACTGGGAATTCAGGAGCTTGAGAATGAGGGTATACCAGTTAACATACCACGCGATTTGACGTACTCGTCCCCGCATACATATGTGGCTGACCTACTTGCGACTCATGATTCACGGCTCCGGCACCAACCCAATGCTGTTTTCAACGAAGACGACTTTGCCTATCAAGCCTCGATTCTCGCAGGAATGCGCATGTTCCCTCTCATCTTCTTTACAGGCCGCGGGCCTTTTTTCTTTTCACTCACGGATCTTCACCAGAGCAACATATTTGTAGACAAGGAGTGGCGTGTCACTGCTCTGATTGACCTGGAATGGGGCTGCACTCTTCCAGCAGAGATGATTCGCCTGCCCTACCAGTTCTACGGCGAGAGCGTTGATACCACTGAACTCGACGAAGTCAAAAGAGTCCAGGATGAGTTCATGAGCATTCTCAGAGCGGAAGAGCAACGAGGCCTCTCATATGGCCTGTCCGGTGCCTTGCAAGACGCCTGGGAGACGGGAGCATACTGGTACGGACTGGCATTGTCAACAACGAGTGGGATCTTTTGGCTATTTGTCAACAGAATCCACCCACTCTTCACAAATGATACCCCGGACGACAGTCTCTACTCAACGCTGGAGCCCTTCTGGACACGCGGCAAAGACAAGGTATTGGCCCAGAAGCTTCGCGACAGAGAAAGCTATAAGCTTTGCCTCCAGCAGGCGTTTGACCTCACTGGCCTTGAGCCTGCCCTGCCTGTTCCCCCTGAGCCTGTCCTCCCTGAGCCTGCCCCCCTTGAGACTTCTTTTCCCGGGCATGTGGTCGCTTAAGCTTGGCAGCTTCACTCGCTGAACTCAGCTGTTGGAGAGTTTCTTTGTCCACTTTGATAACCACTTCTTTCTTCTCGGCAACACCAATCTCCGCATCACTGCCGTTGTCCGACATGGGGTGAGTTTGTTGGGTGTGTTTAGTACGTTGGGGTTGGTCTGCAAATTCCGAAGTAGCTGCTTAGCATTCCACAATGTAATAAAACAAAGCGTCATCAAGTCGAGAATCTTACACTCAGTCAGACGGGTCTTTTTGGCAAGAAGACTTTGAGCAGAGTGGAAAACTGATCAGGATTTGGCAACGCCGAACCTCGAGCCGCGCAAGGGAATGTATGCATATAAATACATATGTAGCGACTATCAGGGCACTGCGTGAGCTACCAACTTGGATCTAAGTCCAACAGAGGGGCAAACAATGGAGGGGGTTAATCATTGCGATTGGTTGGGATCGGACGAGGGGGACTGCTGTGTTCAAAAATTGAGCGCCCGGGCACGTCTCTTGGTCAAATCTCTCGCAGGATGGTAGCCGCCTTGGATCTATATTGAAATACTCGCCAGGCCGAGCCGCCCTGTTGTAAGACATACTACCAGCTATTCGAATTGGTGCGGCTCTGTCAATGAGGGGTTGAGGCCATACCATCTCAACGGGATAAGTCGGGTGGGCCTCTTGCACGGGAAGGGATCTCTATCACGTAGATGGACAGTCTAGGTAGAGAATACGGGCGCTAATTCGCTGTACCCGTACATGCAGCCTTCAATGTTGGCAGGTCACAGGCCGTGATTCGCTCGCGGTGGTCGTAGGGGGTACTCCGAGTCTCGACCCCAGCTGCTGACGTGGCTGAGTCCGAGTCCAACAAAAAATCGAACCAGCCTCGTCTCAAATACGGTACACCTGGCGGGAATGGAGGTAACGAGTCATCGCCGCAGACTGCGGGGAAATCGGTATGCGAGATTCGGGTCGTTGTGGTCTTCGAAGAGAGGAAGAGGATCCTGGCCATGGCCATTATGCATTTTTGCAAGCATCACGGCAAGCTCTATATCCAGCGCCGGGACTCTGCGGATCGTAGGTGCCCTCTTTGACAGTCTAAGAACGTGGACAAGGAGAGGCGTTTTGCACTCATGGGCAGTGGCATATTCGTACTCGACATTATTGAGATCCAGCACGAAGTAGGAGTGTTTGCCGGGATAGATAGTAGCCGCGACGAAGCGGGATTCATAGTCTGTGTTGTACTCCTGCACGCACTCCTGCACTCTGGACACGAGCTGCGAGATGGACTCTTGGTAATTTTGCGCGTCGAGAATGCTGTTGGGCGTGTCGCCGAGCAGCCGGACTGCGCTGTTGGGGCTCAGATCGCGCAGGAACGCAGACATAATGGCGGAGACCTGGGTCATGATTCTCTCGCGCGCTCGCTGGTTGGAGTCCTCCATTCTTGGGAGTTGGGAGTGCGATCATGGATGCTGTTGGGTTGCTCTCAAGGGGAAGTAGCACACCGCCCTTCCAGGGCAACTGGCAGAAATTGGCTGCTTGATTGGCCGGCGTATAGTTGCACAAGGCAGCTACAACTTAAACCTCATCTGGCAGCTGGTATACTGTCCCTGGTTTATGGCCTGATGAATGTTGGTCAATGGCATTGGATCCTCAAGCTTTTTCCCGGGGTTGGCGCGATAAGACTCCAGATTTACGATGATCTCTTGCAATCTTGCACGTCCTCTACCCTTTCCTCATCAAAGACGCCAGCATTGCCCAAAAAAGAACATCGCTATGGGACCGCCTTGCAAAGGCCGCCTGTCACATCGCCAATATGGTACCCTTCCTTCGGCCAGCCGTGCTGCAATGCCATCGGGTGTCATCCGTTTTGCGGGTTTGAGGCGTCTGTACTACAACACTTATAGGTCTTGGGTTAGCTGTTGTGCCCATTCTTGATCGCAGGAAGAATTTTTACGGCTTGCAAGTTGGCGCGTTGTCAAGTTCTCCTTTGCTTGTTATCATCAGCAATATAGCAAGCAGTTCTGCAGGAGGTATATGAATTGGCGCAGGGAACCGCGGCAGATGATACGTTGAATAAGACCGCAGGTATTTCGGAGGGATGAAATGCATATCAAGGTGTTACTTTACATGGCAAGATATATATCTTTGCTTAGTCCCCTTCCGCTATCACAGGCAGCGGGCAAGAGGGCCTCATCCGGCGACGCGGCAGCCTGGTGTTGAAGCTCTACGAGTTAGAAGCAGAATAGAGAGCTCTGTCTACTTCTTGAAGGACTGAAGATCGTTGCCAAAGCCTACTATCTTGTGCTTCGCTAGCCGGTTGGTCAATAATGAGATCACGTGCTGGCTCCCTGTGTGTAACTTTGACAACACGGCCAACACGACAAATCACCGCCCATCAAGCCGGAGCTTTTCAAGTCTCTTCGATCCATCATGACTTTTAATATGCTCGCACATCCCCCCTGTTTACTCAAGAGTACAAGTTGACGCATGCAAGTCCTCGCCTGAGCCCTGAACCGACGGAGGATCGCCACAACCGGAGATCTCGATCGTGGAGGCCAGGGCTGGAGGGGCATTTCATGGCCAGACCTAGAGGCTAGACGGACTCTTCAGGCAACAACTTAACGCTTTTCTTCACAAACTGCCTCGGACTGACTGGACTGCTGCAGTTTCACAGGTCTCGCCGAGGTGTCATCGCTCCCTCATGTGGTTCCGAGGATCACAGATCATCTCCCGGTCGCAGCCTACAGCACCAGCACTGCGTATACGAATTGCCGACTGCGAAAATTAGCAGCGGCGAGCCGATCCGATCGCGTCAGTGAGACAAACACCGGAGCTGGGTCGCTGAAGCAGGAAACGGCAGTAGACACCGAAGGTGGGATCTGGATCGCGGCTGCGGAGCGCTTGTGGTGGAAGTGTGAAGACCGCGACTGCGACCTTAGGATCAGAACGACCTGGAATCGAGCGTGATTTCGGTGCTGTGGCGAGTGCCGATAAAACCCTGTACAAAAGGGGCGACCTCTGCGAGCGAGAGCCTCCGCCAGTGGCATGCCCCTAAATTCGCCCCTAGCCGGTTTGGTGGCTCATGTTCGGGGATCTGCAGAGCCCGCGAAGGGCTGCGAATTGCGACCCACGAACCGAACTGGTTCAGCTTCACATGCGTCACATCGAATTTTGCCGGCTGGGGCTCAATGTGAATCGATCATCAATTGGGATATAAGAGGCGTTGAGTGCCCGCTTGGAAACGCTGTTCCAGCCTACGCCGCAGCCAACTCCACGAACTATACCGCCATGAGTGTCCCCCAGCGCAATCCCAAGGACTCGATGAAGTCGACCTGGCGCCAGACAGACAAATCCACCTGGAACGTCAACCACTGGCTCGTCGAAATCCTCAACATCCACTCCGTCGAACTCGACAAGGACGTCCCCGTCCACCACAAGTCAGACAAGGTGCCCTACCTCCCAGAATCGCAGCAGCACCGCTGGGTCCTCACGCACGCCTTCCTGCCCATCCTCATCCACCACGTCTACGCCTCCTACACCGGCAACAACCTTACCCCGCTCGGCGCCATCCTCTTCTACAGCGTCGCCTTCAAGCTCATCGCTATCCATGAGCTGCACGTCCTCCGCCGCATCGGCCACCAGACAGGTTTCCTGGACGGCGATACCCACGACCGCGACGGCGTGCCGGATGTCAGCGTCGCGAAGGTCGTGCGCTCGCTGATCTCGACCTCAACGTTCCGCCCCGTCTTCACGGTCTTCCTTGCGTACCGTGTAGCCCAGCCGCCCTCTACTCTCAACTGGCTCTGGCTGCCCCTCGAGGCCGGGCTCTACGGCATCATCCTGGATTTCTGGTTCTACTGGTACCACCGCCTCATGCACGAGGTCGGCAGCCTGTGGAAATTCCACCGCACCCACCACCTCACCAAACACCCCAACCCGCTGCTTACGCTGTACGCCGACCTTGAGCAGGAGCTGTTCGACATCGCGGGCATCCCACTCATGACGTATGCCACTATGAAAGTCCTGGGCATGCCGATGGGCTTCTACGAGTGGTGGGTGTGCCACATGTACGTCGTGTGGGCGGAACTCGCCGGCCACAGCGGGATCCGCGCCGTGGCCATCCCGCCGAATACGCTGAGCTGGGCGTTGAGGTTGTTCAAGGCCGAGCTGATTATCGAGGACCATGACTTGCATCACCGCTTCGGGTGGAAGACGAGCGGGAACTATGGCAAGCAGACGAGGCTGTGGGATCGTGTGTTTGGGACGTGCCGGGACCGCGTTGAGTGCCAGGAACAGAACATTGATTATGCGAGTACGCTCGACTTGCCGTGGTTGTAAATTCGCGTCGCGCCGCGATTGGAGGGTTCACGTGGAGGAATGTTAATGGGAAATGTATATGTGTAATGATTGATGTATATAGCTTAGTATCTGCGGCTTTTCTTCTGAATATCATATGGTGGACTTCTGGATTCGAATCTTCTTGCGAGGCCGAAGACCTCGGCTGTCCTTTTAGGAAGGAGTTGCGAGCGTACGGGCCCACGCGTAGCAGAAGTTACATAAGCTGCTCTTCTCGCTGCAAACCCAGCAAAACGGCCAAACAGGACAAATGCTTTCCTCCACTCCCCACACATTTTGGCTCCAGCTCCAGCTCCTCCTTCTCCACTGCTCTAGCATCAACACCATCCGAGCCATGAATGGCCGTCGATATACGGATAGATCGTGACATGGCGCCCATGCTTATCCGTACGCAGGGGAGCGTTATCCCCGCGATTAACCCCGCGATTAACCCCGCTCGGGCACCGAACACCGAGCTCCGTTCGGTCGGCGAGCCATCTCACTGCATGGCTGCGACGGCGGCACAACAAAAGGCACAACCTTGTCGTCCGCCAGCTCTCAGGAACCTTGATTGGTGCTGATTGACGGGTGTCACTTTACCCCCTGCGTTACGACCAAGAGCAAAAGTCACCGGTCAGAGTCAGATGGGGTCGACTGCGGTATAAGGACTGCGTAGGTACGTCGTCTGTCCTGTTCTGAGATGCTTTTTTTCTGTTTGTGAAATCCGGTGGACTACTTTACGGGCCACGTTGAACTGACTGGAAATGGAGTGGGAGAAGAAAGCACAGCGCAAGCGCGACGAGCTCACAGCCAAAATCCCCGCTGAATGGCACCTTCCATCGGACCTTCTTAGCAAGGCTGACGAGGTCGATAACATCCTTGACATCCCTCGACACAGCGGAATCCTGACAGACCGGGAAATCGAAATTACCGAGAGCTCAGATGCGACCGCCCTCGTTTCCCGCCTGAGAGACGGCGAACTGAGTGCGTACGAGGTTGCCGTCGCGTTCTGCAAACGCGCTGCTATCGCCCAGCAGCTCACGTGTTGCCTAACAGAGATCTTCTTCGACCGTGCCATCGAGCGCGCGAAGGAGCTCGATCGCCTCTATGCGGTTACGGGCAAGCTGACGGGTCCGCTGCACGGGATTCCGATCAGTCTCAAGGACTCGTACAATGTCGCCGGCGTGCAGTCGACGCTCGGGTACGTCTCATTTCTGGACCGCCCGGCCTTGACGTTCAATAGCCCCATGGTCAATATCCTCCTTGATGCCGGCGCCGTCATCTACGTCAAGACGCACCTGCCTCAAACCATGATGACGGCTGACTCGCATACGAACGTCTTCGGCCGCACGCGCAACCCGTATAGTCGCGCTCTGACGGCGGGCGGCAGCTGTGGCGGCGAAGGCGCGCTCATCGCGATGCGCGGCTCGATCCTCGGCGCGGGGACGGACGTCGGCGGCTCGCTGCGGATTCCGGCGTTCTGCGACGGCATATTTGGCTTCAAGCCCTCTGTTGGCAGGCTCCCTTTCGCCGGGCAGACGCCGCCAGGGCGGATCGGGCTGGCGGGTGGAATCGCAGTCTCGACTGGCCCGCTTTGTACCTCTGCAAGAGACGCGATTCTGTTCGTCAAGACCGTTGTGTCGTCACACCCCGAAAACGTCGATGATTTCTCGCTTGGCTTTCCGTATATGCAGCCCCCGAAGTTGGAGGGCGCGCTCACGATCGGAATCCTCCCAGAAGACCCTACTCTCCCGCTACATCCGTGCATGCAGCGGACATTTGACTCCGCGACGCGCAAACTCGCAGCAGCGGGCCATAAGATCGTGCACCTACCACAAGAAGATATCCCGTCCCTCTCGGATGCGTGCGATCTAGCATTCCGCTTCTTCAACATGGACCCCGACCGCACGCCGTTGCGGAATGTCACGGACAGCGGCGAGCCCTTTATTCCGTCCCTCAGCATGATTTACAATGTTGACGCCGAAAGTGCGGACCCCGAGCCGACTTTGCGCCAGCTCTACGACCTAAATATCGCGAAGGCGCAGGTTGCGGCGAAGATAAGACTTGCTTGGCTGAAGAGCGGCGTTGATCTTGTTTTGGCCCCAGCGTACCAGAGCTGCGCGCCGCCTCATGATACCTTTGGTAGGAACATTTACACTGTGGTGTGGAATATGGTTGATGTAAGTCCTGGCATTTTGTCACGACCCGTCATCTTGCAGGTGGGTTCAACTTGGACGCGATGTTAACCGTGCAATGCAGTACCCTGCTTGCGTTATTCCGTACGGGCACGCGGATAAAGCTGCCGACGCTGCGTTTGTGCGCGACGTGCGCTATATCCCTGAGTGTATGTTTATCTGAACCTTCACTCCCCACCGCATCTCCGAGATCGGGGATATCGATCCTGTACTGATGTAATGCCCCTAGACAACCCGGACATCATCGAAGGCGCGCCTTGCCATGTCCAGCTGGTTGGCAGGCGGTTGAAGGACGAGCTCCTGCTTCATCAAGCCAAGGTGATCGAGAAGATTCTCACAGATGCAGACCAGATTGAGGACGAATAGGGTCTCCGACGGCAGGATTACGATAACGGTGCGAGAAATTTCTTAAACCAAATTCCAGTCGGTTCGTTTGCTGCCTAGTGGCCCGTGAAGCTTTCCATCGTAGACAATTTGCTAAACGCGCATCTTCTCCTTCCGCTGAAAATGGAACACCCGCGCAAAAGTCTCACCGTGTGTGGCTGGCCATGAAGGACAGCGCCTCACCGATTCTCGGCTATTTGCTTTTTCAGGCAATGCAAGGGATAATTCAATTGGAAAGCACGGAGCACCGGCATTCGCGAGCATTGGCAGGACCAGAAGCATCTGCATACCCCATTCGTTAGCCTTAGCCTAGCCCCTGGACGGTCTTGGCCCCTACTCCGATAAGTCTTGGGTCGTAGTACCCCGCAAACACCATAGCTGGGGCAAACCATCTGCGCCTGCGCCTGGCCCGATCTACAGCCAAAGCGGGTAAAGCCAGAATGCCAGCACAGCGCGGGGAATCGTCGGCCGTTTTCCTTGTTTGTTATGGCAGGCCCTTGCACGACCCATCCAACCACCGCCCTGCCCGCTCCCCAGCCCTAGCTCGCTGCTGCTGTGTCTGTGTCTGTGCCTGCTGGAGGGGCGAGCGCGGAGAATGAGAATGCGCGTGCCATTCAGGGTAGACCTAAGCCCAGGCTGTGGCATGGCATGGCATGGCGCCACTCACGCCACGGTATGTGCGGTGCCCTATCTTGTACCCAGGGTCTAGGGTCTCGGCTGGCCAGCACATTCCTCCGCGGTGAAATAGACTAGGAGCAACAAGACCTGGCCAGGTATTTAATACCCCGAGCTTCCCCGCAGATGCGTGCGGCCAGTGATCCCAGAAACAGAATCGGCCTCAGCTCTCCACCGATTCGGGGTTTCCCATCACAATGCGTCCTCCAGCACTAACATCCACAGCTCCAATGTCGCTCTCGCTCCTGCTCGCAACATTCACCCTTGGTGCAGGCCAAGCCCTAACATGGGACGAAGCATACACACGCGCAACATCGGACCTCTCACTCCTATCCCAGTCCGAGAAAGTCGGCATCGTCACCGGCGTCACCTGGGAAGGCGGGCCCTGTGTTGGCAATACCTACGCGCCCACCTCCATCCCCTACCCATCGCTCTGCCTCCAGGATGGCCCGCTCAGCGTGCGCTTCGCCAACCCCGTCACCGTCTTCCCGGCGGGCATTAATGCGGGCGCAACGTGGGACCGCGAGCTTATTCGTGCGCGCGGCGTCGCGATGGGCGCCGAGTCGAGCGCCCTTGGTGTCCATGTCCAGCTCGGGCCTGTGGCGGGTGCGCTAGGCAAGATTCCGTCGGCGGGGAGGAATTGGGAGGGGTTTTCGAATGATCCGTATTTGGCGGGCGTGGCGATGGCGGAGGCGATTGGGGGGATGCAGAGTAGTGGGGTGCAGGCTTGCGCGAAGGTACGTCCCTCGACTCTCTTTCTAGTAGTACTGCAGATGGCTGACGGTATCGATTCGATGTCCAGCACTTCCTCCTCAACGAGCAAGAAGTCAACCGCGACACCATCTCCTCCGAGCCCGACGACCGCACCATCCACGAGCTCTATCTGTGGCCGTTCTACGACGCCGTCCGCGCAAACGTCGCCTCCGTCATGTGCTCCTACAACAAGATCAACGGCACCTGGGCCTGCGAGCACGATTCCCTCCTTAACGGCCTGCTGAAGGGCGAGCTCGGGTTTAAGGGCCACGTGCTCTCTGACTGGAACGCGCAGCACAGTACCGTGCAGAGCGCGATCACGGGGCTCGATATGACCATGCCCGGCTCCGACTTTGATACCCCCCGTGGCTCGATCTACTGGGGTGAGAATCTTGCTAATGCCATCGCGGCCGGGAGTGTGCCCCAGGAGAGGCTCGATGATATGGTTACGCGGATCCTGGCCGCGTGGTATCTTGTTGGTCAGGATGAGGGGCATCCCGAGGTCGCGTTTAGTAGTTGGGATGGCGGGAAGGCGAGTGTTGATGTGACGAGTCCGGAACACAGTGCGTTGGCCAGGACGATTGCGAGGGATTCGATCGTGCTGCTTAAGAACACGAATGGCTCGCTGCCGCTTGAGGTTGGGGCGACGGGCAGCCTGGCTGTTATTGGCTCCGATGCGATTGTGAATCCGGCCGGCGCGAATGCCTGCTCCGATCGAGGCTGTAATAATGGCACCCTCGCTCAGGGATGGGGCAGCGGAACCGCCGAGTACCCTGTATGTACATCCTCGCCGCTGCGGGACACTGGTGAGCTCAAGCTAACTGTAGCTGATAGTACCTCATCGCCCCTCTCGACGCAATACAGGAACAACTCGCAGAAGCCAGCACGCCGATCGTCACCAGCACGACAGACGACCCCGCTGCCGGTGCCGAAGCAGCAGCAGCCGCTGAGACGGCGATCGTGTTTATCACCGCCGACTCGGGCGAGGGGTATGTCTTCTTTCTCTTCCCTCTTCTCCATCTCGATGTCATTCAAAGCCCTTTCAGCTGACCGACTCCCCCCCGCCCAGCTACATAACAGTCGAAGGCCACCCCGGCGACCGCAACAACCTCGACCCCTGGCACGCCGGCAACGCCCTCGTGCAAGCCGTCGCGCGCACCAACACGCCCACCATCGTCGTCGTGCACAGCGTCGGCCCCATCACACTCGAAACAATCCTAGCCGAACCCAACGTCGTCGCCATCCTGTGGGCCGGCCTGCCGGGCCAGGAAAGCGGCCATGCCCTCACGGACGTGCTCTTCGGCGATTTCTCCCCCTCCGGCAAACTGCCGTACACCATCGGCAAATCAGAAGACGACTACGGCGCCCGATGGACAAACGCGCAGGTCGACCCCTTCACCGAGGGCCTCTTCATCGACTACCGCCACTTCGACCACCACGGCATCGAGCCGCGCTACGAGTTCGGGTTCGGCCTGAGCTACACCGATTTCGAGTACACTACCCTCGCGACAGCGGTGTCCGTTACATCTGGCCCCACGACCGGCGAGACAGCCGTCGGCGGCCCACTCGACCTCTTTGCACCCGTTGGGACGGTCTCCGCGTACGTGCAGAACACCGGTGACGTCGCCGGCGCAGAGGTCGCGCAGCTGTACATCAGCCTTCCGGACTCCGCGCCCGAGACGCCGCCAAAGCAGCTGCGCGGGTTTGAGAAGGTTTATCTGGTGCCGGGGCAGAGCGGGACTGTCATCTTTGAGCTCACCCGCAGGGATCTGAGCTATTGGGATGTAGCGCTGCAGAAGTGGGTTGTGCCGCAGGGGGAGTTTGCGGTCTTGGTCGGGGCTTCGAGTCGCGATGTTAGGCTTACTGGGGGGTTTGTTGTGGGTGGTGCGGGTCATGCGGGTGGTACTGACTGAGGTTGGGGATGAGGATGAGCTTGGGATGGGCGTGCACTGAGTGAGCTGAGTCATGGGTGGTTCAGGTTCCTAGGTCGTGATGCGTATGGCCGAAGACAAAATGTGATACTAATACCTAATGCGCTGAGCTGGGGACGAAACTATAATCTATATAGCATTGTTTCTGCTCCAGGGCAGTCGATGCCCAGCTCCAGTTCCACTGCCTTAAAGTCCTAATAGGTTATTTTAGGATTGCTCCGGAGTACCTCCTTATATA
The DNA here is from genome assembly GCA_003719405.1 of Aspergillus incahuasiensis. Classification (NCBI taxonomy): domain Eukaryota; kingdom Fungi; phylum Ascomycota; class Eurotiomycetes; order Eurotiales; family Aspergillaceae; genus Aspergillus; species Aspergillus incahuasiensis. The sequence goes on from RHLP01000053.1 coordinate 36,404, forward strand.
GTAATGGGTTCCTCTGTGCCCCGCTCTCCATCCGCTCCCAGGCACTCTCATTCAGCTGTCCTCAAAGCCAATATCCAGCTCGAGCTCCGTCACCACCATCGACACCTTTGCTCTTTGTGTTATAACAATATCATCCCTCCCC